>CAUYSK010120547.1:0-48415 GCA_963575035.1 Avahi laniger
ATTCCAGGAGTCTCTTGGTGGAGTCTTTGGGGTTTTCTAGATATAAGATCGTATCATCAGCAAAAAGTGATAGTTTGACCCCTTCTTTCCTGATTGGGACATGCTTTCTTTCTTTTTCTTGCCTAATTGCTCTGGCTAGGACTTCCAGCACTATATTAAATAGAAGTGGTAACAGTAGGTACCTTTACCTTATTCCACTTCTTAGTGGGAATGCTTTCAACTTTTCCCATTTAATGTGATGTTGGCTATGGGTTTGTCATATATGGCTTTTATAATCTTGAGATATGTTCCTTGTATGCCTAGTTGTCAAGGGTTTTTTATCATGAAATAGTTCTGAATTTTGTCGAATGCTTTTTCTGCATCCATTGAGATGATCATATGATCTTTGTTTTTGCTTCTGTTTATGTGGTGAATCACATTTATTGATTCATGTATTTTCTTATGTCATTTATTCTTTTAACTAAAAAGGGGGTTCCATGGAAAATTGATTAGTTCAACTTACAGTACAATCAAGAAGTACTTTTCCTGAGCCAACTATTGTTCTTTATTATGTAGCAGAAAAGTTTATGACTACTTACAGTTCTCTCACATAGAATATTAAAAAGGCACATAACTTAAGGATTACAGTTTGATAATATATTTTTGCTTCATCAAGAACATTCTTGATGTTCTTAAATGAAATTGCTTTAAAAAAACCAGCAAGTGCATGGCAGTGAATAGTATGTAACTATTAGGACAAGTTGGCATCACCATCTTGATTTGTGCTAAGTGCTAAAAGTTTCACACACCATTACTTTTCCTCTATTAGTCAAGATAATGAAAAAGGCAAGTAACCTCTTAGTATCATAATGAAAATAGTTTTGACTCTTTAAACCCCCTTGAAAGATTCTTGGGGGCCATATTGATCCATGGATTGGTTCCTTGAGGTTAGGAGTAAGCATGTTGCCCTTTGTAATCAATGAGACATGAGGAGGAGTCTGTCTCCGGAAGGGTTTTCTTCCTCTTAAGTAGATATAACAGAAAATATATCTCTTTCCTTCCACAAGATATTATCTTATCTTGCTACTTACATATTTGTATTTGATGCTCAGAACCACTTAAGCCAAACTAAAACCTTGATGGTCACCAAGGCCAAAGAAATCTTGATGGTCACCAAGGCCAAAGAAAAAGCTGATTACCATTCTAGCAATTAAACCGACAAAAAAAAAAAAAAAAAAGGAAAGAAAGAATGAACAAGCTAGCAGGAAGAGAACTGCAAAGTAAATAAATGAATAAATAAATAAGAAAAGAACCTGGATCTATGAGGATTTCATTGAGCTACTTCTGATGTAACTAACCACAAAGCCTGCCTACAATCATTTATTGTTATATGAGACAATAAATAGCCTTAGCATTTAAATATATCAGAGTTGAGGTTTCTGTTATTTTGGGAAAAGGCATTCTGATGGATAAGTTTCATTTTCCTTTTACCCAAGAAATGAAAAAAAAAAAAACCAAAAAAATACTACATGACTATAAGAGAAATTCTTTCAGGGTTTTCCATTATCCAAAGGGTAAACTTGTTATCACAGGAAAATGCAGTGATTAAGAGTGGGAAATTATGTCAGTCTGCTACTGAAACAAGGTATACTTGATATTGAGAGACTGTGCACATTCTTTAAATTACTTATGACTATATTTTGGAATGGAATTAAGTCTTTAGAAACAAGCTAAGAGGTTTTAATTTACTAAAGTATTAGGTATAAAAGTAGAGAAATAAGAAATTTTCACGAAGAGTTATTGGATTGACTAATGTTACCCATGTATTTAGATGTTCAGGAACTTGGAGTATTCATTTACCAACTTCTGCCTGTATCATAAGAGACTGAGGTTATCCTAGAACATATGTGTTGTGGACAAAAGTAAAATGTCTTGTGAACAAATGAGACAACGTCTGTTATAAAGTTTCTCTGTGGAACAGCATTGATTTTCATCTGAATAATACTCATTGCACTCACTCTTGCCTGGAGGTAAAGTACGTTAATGAAACTTGTCAAGTGAATTGATGACAAAAATAAGACAAAGAAAAAAACCTATACTGTGATAATCTTTTGGTCTGTACAGGGAAAAGTTATTCAAATGCCAGCATTTCTAGTAAGTGTTGAAATTGTTTTAAACAAGCACATTAAGACTTAAAGTGGCAAAAAATATGCATTTTTTCCCTTAGATCATGTTTGCATTGTAAAAATAGCATATGCATAATAAAGAAAATTTAGTAAGTAAAAGAAAGATGGAAAAAACTCATCCATCATAATCAAACTTACCAAAACATAATTACTGGAAATTTTTCTGTATTCTCATTTGGTCTTTTTGTTTTAACATATTTTTACATAGTTAAAATCTCACCATTGTATATATAACTTATATCTTATATCTTTCATATTATAGTATTATTTAAATAAATACTATTAGTAATAGTACTATTTAATTAGAGCTAAATGTTATTTAAATAAAATTTATTTAACTGAATAAATTAAAATAATTAAATGAATTATTTAATGCAATAATGAATGTTGCATATGTTATTTAGCCACTTATCACTTGTTGAATATTCAAATAGCTTCCTATTATTTACTATGACACATAGCACTAAGATGAAATTCTTCGTCATAGGTTTTATATTTAATAAATATGTAGGATTACCATTTTAATATTGTTTTCCAAAACATGATGAACAGATAAAATAATAAAAACCATTATGATTATTTACATATAACATAAATGCATTTCCAATGTATGTTACCTATTTTCACCATAAGTTTACAGTGTATATGAGAGTGATCATGTTATCAATTCCTCCTCATAATATTAGGATTGTAATATTTCATAATATAAATTGAATAGTTAATAACATAACTTTACCAACTTCTGTAATTTTCATAACCGTCTAGACATGCATGTCTAATACAAGAAAATCCTTAGGCTGTTCAAGGATTTGGCAGATTACAGGATGTCATCTTGTTATTTCTATTTTCATTTTGTCCAAATTTTAATAAACATAGAGTCCAACAGGCCCTGATGAGGTAGGTGAATTGAGGCATGCAAATGGAAGTTTGGTTCTTTTTTGTAATCTAAAATTTTGGTGTTCATCATAGATTTTTGCATTTTTATATTTTATATTTTTTAAAATATTACATTAAATATTATATAATGTCATACTGAGTTTTTTGGTACTCCCTTAGATTTTGTGTCTGAATAGAGTACCTCACCTGCCTCATTCTAATTAGAATTATTGTCTGACATTAGCCTGAAAGTATTTTGCCTATATATTTTTAATTTAAATAATTTAAACATTTTTCCCTTAAACTCATTAAAATTAATATTTAAAGTTACTTTATTCCTAAGAGTAGTTCTTTAGCAGAATTACACAATGCTGTATTGCCTCAGTCATTTAGAAAGGGCTTGATCATTTTGGCATAAAGCACTTTATGATTTATGATATGTAAAGGGTAGATGCTATTATTAACAACATGATATATGAAAAGCCAACCATCCTAATTTTGAAAAAATAAAAAATATAAACTTCAAAATGATCATAAAACTACAAAAGCTATTGATATGTGTAAACTATGCAGACCAGAGAAGTCCAATAGAAATTTCTACAATGGAGAAAATGTTCTATATCTATGCTATTTGTTATGGGAACCACTGGTCAATGTAGTTCTTGAACACATGTGATGAGGGGCCTAGTTTTACATTTTATCGTATTTTCAGTAATTTAAATTTAAATTTAAATAGCTCCATGTGTCTAGTGACTACTGTAATGGATAATAGATGTATTATAGATCTGTGGGTGTCTTAGACTTAAAGGACCAACTATAATACAAAGTGCTTGAATCACTTACATTTTATCTAAAATGTTACTTTTGCCTTCAGATTATTTCCAAACCCAGTGTCTGCAGCCCAGGAATAGGACCATATATCATATATCTTTTGAAAAGTAGGGAACTTGAAAACCTAATATGGAGTATTTAACAAATAAGTCCTATCAGCTTGTTTAACACATGCTTTATGGCTTCTGAACATGTTCAAGTTATTTCCAGTCTTATGTATCTTAGGGGCATATTTACCTTCATAAGGTCCTTTTTAGAAGCGACAGAAAGAAGAATTTCATCTGTGTCAAATGATAATTTTGAAACGTAAGCTGGCTGCAAACAAATAAACTAACCCTCCCCCTCAAAAAAAACCAAAAAACAGAACAAAAGCCAAAAAACAAAAAAACAAAAAACAAAAAAAAACCCCATCAATGCATAATTTGCATAGAATAAACAGATCTCAGAAAGCCTGCCTTTGATAGTCTACCTGAAAATTATATGTTATCAGCTCAGTGTAAACTTGATGAGCTCCTGAGCTTTGTGTAATCACAGAGCTAAAAGTGCTGTGATCACACTAAACACCTTGTTACTTTCTACTCCAGGATATAATGGAAGAGCCCACAGGTATAAAAAAGAAAGAACAGGTCGTAGGGGAAATACAGTGATTTTCTTGTCAGACATATAATTGTATTCAGCAATGTTGACTAATGATATCAGGCACTGACAGTTAATTATCTGAAATGATTTTAAGTAGTTTGCATTGAATAATTAGTTTCCTTAAATGATAAACAACAATATTCAAAGCTCCCTCTTCTATGATTCAAAAAATCGTAACATTATGATAACAAATATTATATTTACATTTCAAGGATTTTTTTCACCTTAAATTGCTGTCCTGTTTTTCTATCTAGATTGAAGGTTACCTGGTAATGAACATGATATACTCTAGCCTCAGACCATTATCAATGTCACCAAGTCCTCCAACATTTCTTTGGATTTTAAATCATGTATTTTTCTTCTATATAGCTGTACAGCCCACCAAAAATAGATAGGGAGAAATATTTCTTTAATTTCCTTCTGTAAACCAAAATACAACATTTATAAAACTTGATGCAGATATTCTCACAGGTCAGCAAGAAGTGTAAGGATGAAAGAAAAAAATTGATTTTTGATTCTTTGAAAACTGCATTTGTATGACCTGTGGAGTCAGAAGGTTAAGAATAAGTTGACATCATGTACAGTTCTAGTTTAGTGTAAGATTATATATGATTTAGTAGCAAGAACATTTTAGATTGTCAGAACATAATATAGGTCATGAAGCCCTCCTAGAAATAATAGGCATTTTAAAATTGCTCAAGCTTTCGTTTTATGCTGTTTTATTTCAGACAAAAGAAATTATTCTAGATGGTTTAAGCAAAAATTGATTTATTAGAGGATATGAATAGTTCAAAGTCATTAGAAGGGCTAGACTGAGCTTCTAGGAACAACTCTGTTCATCACACTACAAACCTGGAATGTATCTGCTATTCTCAGAAGGTTCTGGATCAAATAGGCATCAATGGTTTTTCAGGCTTCGGTGACATTTACTTCTGCTTTAATCCAGAATCTACTGTAATAGGAAGCCACTATTAGGGTGACAAACATAGCAGCACATTGTGTTTCCCATGATCATATAGGCAAATGAATGCCTTGTGTCCTGCCTCTTTCCTCACACGTCTGAGATCAGAATTTGAGTGTCATGCAGGTGCATAGTGGAAGCTAAATTATGTGTCTCTATGTTAACAGAGTGTCTGGGCAATGTGATTATATAGGTTCTATGAGATCCTAGGTCCTTCACTGGTGTTGCAGGTCCCTTGATTTTGGGTAATGTGAATTCTCTCCAAAATCATTCTTCTTAAGTATTATGGCTATTCTAGATCTTTTGTCTTTCCATACAAACTTGAGAATAAATGTGCAAAATATGCAAAGTCAACGTGATTAGATTTTGATAGAGATTGCCCTGACTCTATAGAACAAGTTGGGAAGAATGGACATATTAACAATATTAAGTCTTCCAATCTGTGATCATGGAATATCTCTCCATTTTTTTTTTAGACTTTCTTCAGTACATTTCATCAATGTTTTGTAGTTTTTCTGTATACAGTTCTTGTACATATTTTGTTATATTTATACCTAAGCATTTCACTTTTTTTGTTATTGTTAATGACATTGATTGTATATACTCAAGCCTGGTATATGAGAAAACAATTGACATTTGTATATTGACCTTGTATACTGTGACCTTGCTATATACATTTATTATTTCCAAAAGATTTTTTGTTAATTCTTTTGGATTTTCTGCATAGATAACCATGCCATATGCACATAAATACATATTATTTCTTCTTTTTAAACTTACATTTTTTATTATTATACTAGCTAGGACTTCCAATAAGATGTTGACTGGGAGAGGTGAGAAAGAACTCATTGCCTTTTTCTTGAACTTAGATAAAAAGCTTCTAATTCTCACATTAAGTATAACTTAACTGTAGGTGTTTTGTAGATGTTCTTTATAAAATTGAGGAAGTTTTCATCATGAATTAGTTTTGCTGTTTGCCAAATACTTTTTTCCATATCAACTGATATTATCATATGATTTTTTTTCTTTAGTCTTTTGATGTGATGGATTACACTGAATAATTTTTAAGATGTTGAAGCAGCCTCACTCACCTAGGATAAATCCTGTTTGTCATGGTGTTCATTATCATACCTTGTTGTATTCAATTTCCTAATACTTTGTTGATGGTTTTTATGTTACTGAGAGATATCGATCTTTATTTTTTTTCCTTGTAATGTCTTTATCTGGTTTTGGTCTTAGGGCAATGCTGGTCTCATGGAATGATTTGGAAAGGGTTCATTCTGCTTCTAGTTCGTGGAAGAAAAATTGCAGAGAATTGGTAAATTATCTCTAAATTTTTGCCAAATTCCCCAGTAAACCATTGGAACCTGGTGTTTTCATTTTTGGAAGGTTATAAATAATTAATTCAATTTCTTTAAAGTATATGGGGCTATTTAGATTTTCTATCTATTCTTTGTGAGTTTTTGTAGTTTGTGTTTTTTAAGCAATTGGTCCATTTCATCTAGGCTATTAATTTTATGGGTACAGAGTTGTTGTTCATAGTATTCTTTTATTATTCTTTTAAGGTCTAAAGGATTAGTAGTGATAACCCCTCTTTCAGTTATATTCTATCTCTGTCTTTCTTGTTAGACAGGTTATAATTTTATCAATCTTATTGATCTTTTAAAAGACTACCTATAGTTTTGTGGTTTTTCTCTATTATTTGCTGGCTTTTAATTTCATGGATTTCTTTAATTTTTAATATTTTTTTCTTTTGCTTACTTGCTTACTTCTTGCTTGCTTTAGGCCCCAACTACTTTTCTTTTTCTTGTTTTCTAAGGTGGAAACTTAGATTATTAATTTGAGAATGTCTTTCCAATAGAAGAATCTAATATGATTAATTACCCCTCTAAACACTTCTTAGCTGCATCCCACAAATTTCAATGAGCTATATTTTCATTTTTATTTAGTTAAAAATATTTAAAAATTTCTGTTGAGACTCTGACTCATGGGTTGTTTAAACATGTTTTGACTTATTTCCAAATATTTGGGGATTTTCCAACTCTCTTTTGTTGATTTATAGTTTAATTCCATTGTAGTTAGAAAGCCTTCATTGTATAATTTCTATTCTTTAAATTTGTTTTGGTGTGTTTGATGACCCAGAAAGTGGTATGCCTTGGCAAAGCTTTCATATGAGCTTGAGAATGTAAATTTTGTTGTTGTGTGGAATATTCTGTAAATATCAGTTAGATCAATTTGATAAGTAGTGCTGTTCTGGTTGTTCTTTGAGGTATCTGCATACTACTTTCCATAGAGGTTGTACTAGGTTGCAGTCCCACCCGCAGTGTAGACAAAAACATACACCGGGGAAAAGAATCCCTATTCAATTAAGTGATGCTGAGAAAATTGAATAGCCACATGTAGAAGACTGAAACAGGATCTGTACCTTTCACCTCCAACAAAACTCAACTCACCATGGGTAACAGACTTAAACATAAAGCATGTAACCATAAGAATTATAGAAGAAAATGTTGGGAAAACTTTCATAGACATCAGCCTAGACAAAGAATTTATGAAGAAGACCCCCAAAACAATCACAGCACCAACAAAAATAAATAAATGGGGCCTAATGAAATTAAAAAGCTTTTGCAAAGCCAAAGAAACAATCAGTAGAGTGAACAGACAACCTAAATAATGGGAGAAAATATTTTCTCACTATACATCAAAGGGCTGATGACTGAAATCTATAAAGAACTCAAGAAAATAAGCTAGAAAAAATCAACCCCATTAAAAAGTGGGCAAAAGACATGAAAAGAAACTTTTCAAAAGAAGATAGACTAATGGCCAGCAAACATGAAAAAATGCTCAACATCTCTAATCATCAGGGAGATGCAAATCAAAACTACAATGAGATATCACTTAACTTCAGTGAGAATGGTTTTTATCAAAAAGTCACAAAACAACAAATGTTGGCATGGATGTGGAGAAATAGGAACATTCATACACTGCTGGTGGGACTGCCAGCTATACAACCTTGATGGAAGGTAGTATGAAGATACCTCAAAGATTGAAAAGTAGGACCATCATTTGATCCAGCAATCCCACTACTGGGTATTTACTCAAAGGAAAAAAAAACATTATATAAAAAAGACATCTGCACTCAAATGTTCATAAGAGCACAACTCACAGTTGCAAAGATGTAAAAACATGCCAAATGCCCATCAGTACTTTAGTGGATTAATACAATGTGGTATATGTATACCGTGGACTACTATGCAGCCATAAAAATGGTGAAGAGCTACCCCCTGTATTATCCTGGATGAAGCTGGAGCCCATTCTTCTAAGTGAACTATCACAAGAATGGAAAAACAAACACCACATGTACTCACCATTAAATTGGTACTAATTGATCAACACTTATGCGCACATATGGAGGTAACATTCATTAGGTATCAGGAAGGTGGAAGAGGGAGGAAGTGATGGGTAAATTTACACCTAACAGGAGTGGTGCATGCTGTTGGGGGATGGGCACACTTGTAGTTCTGACTTGATGCAAAGGCAATTTATGTAACCAAAGCATTTGTAGCCCCGTAATATTCTGAAAGAAAAAAAAAAAGAAAAAAGGTAAGATTTGCATTTTTTTCTTTTTTTTTTCCATGATTTTGGATAGTTTACATGCTTGCACAGGTCTGTATTTTTGCCTGTCATCCAGCTGATATTTCTACAATAGTGTTGAGCAAGTAAAATAATGAAGGATTGTCAATGTAAACTAAATATTTTGATTTAATTATAATTTAACATTTTAAAAATTATTATGTACTGGTTTATTATTAAGATGCAAATTACACTTTCAAAAAAGGATATTTCTACCACTTTTAAATATTTAATAATGATCATTTATTACTTTTCAAAATAAAAATTGTAGCATAGCAAACAACTGGGAAAATAATTATGGCAATATAAAACTGGATATTTAAGTCTAAAAAGGCTCTGTCTTAAACGTTCAGTTAAAACTAGATAGCAATAGTGAAGTAATTACACATAATTTTATAGGACATTATTTCAGTAATTTTAGTTTTAAAAGAAAAATTATTTAAATAAGCTTTCCTAACTGTATATTTTATTAGTCTCATAACTCAAAAGTAATTTCAATGGATTTTCATAACTTCATATTGCTGCTTTACACAAAATAGATTGAAACATTGGGCCATACGCAGATTGTAGGAGACTGCCCATCCCCATATTCTTTGTCCTTCTGTGTTATCATTTGAATTTGAGTTAGTTAAATATGTTCTGAGAAGAATATTGCATACAATAAAATGATCCTTCTAGACTGAACTGACTAGATTAGTTACAGCTCAGGGGAGAGTTTGCAAAACAATATTGTTTTGCCTTGTGTTTTCCTATTTACTGTTTTTATTTTTATATCAGTGAAAGTACATTCTACACCAGAGCTTTATAAAAAATAAAAATCATGCCTCCAGCAAAAGTACACTTTGTGCACTTTAGTACTAAGCAAAATATTCTACCAATAAAATCTGATGCTTGTTGTTCAGCTATTAAAAGGACTTGAAATTCAGAGAATGCATTTAAAAATTCATAAGCCAAATCAGGTAAACCAAAAACTTTATCTAAATTAAATTATTCTATTTCATCTCCACATATTAACATCTACTGAATTAATATGTTAAACTTAAATGAACTTAATCTGCAAGATTGATATGCATTTGTTTATATTTTAAATGTCTACACATTTATTATCTTATTACACGTCTAACCTATTTTATTAATTAAAAATGCAATTAAATCACTATTATTTTAAATCTATAGTTATATAAGTTAAAAATACCTCAAACTCAATAATCATAAAATATCCAAATAACTTATTTGTTGATTTGGTAACTTTATTTGGTAGAGTATTAGCCCAGGAGAGTTTCTTCCTGAAGATACTGTCTGTGATTTCCTGTTATTGCTTGTATGTTATCAGTTAGACACTCTATGTCATTAATATTGTTCTCACAACAACCACATCAGGCAGGCATAATTATCTGCATTTACCATTCAACAATTTAGGCCAAACAGATTGAGAAATTTATCTATGGATTAAAGCCAAATAAATGGTGAAAATAAGATTTGAAGTCAGGGCAGTCTATCAATGTGAAGGAAGAAAGGAAAGTCCATAGTAAAATTATTTGCCTTTTAACTGGTTTGTAATCTTTTCAATACAAAATATTACTTGACTTATACATTTCCTAAGCATTTGACAATAAAAGAAATTAAATGTGTAATCCTTATTACATTTTTCAGAGTTAACTAGCATGCCACTCATTTGGTAAATATATTAATAGCAGTGAAAAGTTGCCATCTGTATTAGTTTGCTAGGGCTGCCACAACAAACTATCCCAGACTGAGTGGCTTAAACAGAAGAAATTTATTTCCTCACAATTCTGAAGACTGGAAGTCTAAGATCAAGGAGTTCGCAGGATTGTTTCTTTTAGGACCTTTCTCCTTAGCATTTAGATTTCCATTTTCTCCCTGTGTCTTCATCTGGTCTTCCTCCTGAGCATATGTGCATGCTAATCTCCTCTTCTCACAAGAAAACCAGTCAAAATGGATTAGGGATCACCTTAATGCTTTCATTTAACCTTAATTACCTTTTTAAAGACCCTATATCTAAATATAGTTACATTTTTAGGTACCGGGGCAAGGACTTCAGCATATAAATTTGTTGGTGGCACACAATTCAACTCATAACACCATCAAAGACTCTGACTTTTGATTTCTACTTTTTATTTGCTCTACTTTTTGAACTAAGTATAATAAAAATATGTTGTATTACCATCTGAAAAATTATTTTTAAAAGGAATTGGTTAAAGATATTTTTGAGTAGCCAAATAAAATGTCACCAAGTTTATGTTAAAATATGTAAACTGTATGTACAAAAGAAACCATTTCAATCCTTTACTCATAAACAATTTACTCACTTTATAAGCAACATTTAAACATAATTGGTTACCTGAGTTTCTAGTTTATAGCAACTTATAATAAACAAATTACAAAGAGAAAGAGGTATGCCACCTCTAATCTGGAAAATTGATAGCAACTTGAAGTTATGGAATTCTAAATAAAAGAGTAAAGAGAGGATGCCACCAAGATGGCAGAATAAGAGATTCCAACCTTCATCCTTCCACCAAAACAAAACAAAACAAACAAACAAGCAAACAAAAAAACCCCCAATATAGACAGCTATTCACAAACTAAAGTAGCCCCAAGAGGGCTTAAGGGGCCATTAAAGACTCTGCAGCAACACAGTGGAGCAAAGAAATGGAAAATATCCACACAGAAAAGAATGCTTTTGAGGTCAGCAAACCTGAGATGTCAGGAGATGTCTAGGAGCACAGAAGAAAGGCAGAGGCTATCAGTACCATCATGCTGCAGGAACCACTGTGGCCTGCTCCCCAGAGGACACAGCATTTTTTGCAACTGAGGTTACCAACAGCCATTCCCATCAGGAAATCTCAAAGAGGAAGATGCAGCTGCACAGCTCTTTCACCTCAAAGAACAGCCACTGTTGAGCTGCTTCAGGATAGGAGCCACCAACTCTCCTAATTCCTCATATGCCTCAACTCCTGAAACCATAGCCACCCCATAAGTGCTTACACGACAGACCTGAGTCCTGTGGCTTCACTGCAACCACCTACATCTCAGAATCTCACACACTGGAGCCATTTCCATAGTGGGCAGTTTACACACTGGACCTTGGAGCAAAGGTCTTTCTGAGTGTGCCCATGCTTCAGGCACCAGTTCAGCTACCATAAAGAGCTAGCCTCTGTCTTGACCCAAGAGCCACTGTAACTCTGTGCACACTATATTCCCAGTTTTGGCTTTTTGGCTGCTTTACAAATGTCTGCATCTTGCATACTATCGCCAATGCAATAATGGGGGATGCCTGCATGCCAGGTTGCAGTGCAGTTACAGCTCTGAATCCCAGAGCTGTAGTCTCTCCATGCATGCTTCATGTATCAGTTCTGTGGCTGTTCCACAGTTGGCATTCATCAGACATTGGTGCCACTACCACCTTGAGCAGGCCCGCAGGCTAGGTCCAGTGATATGAAGGATCCCTTCAGTTGTAGTTTCTTAGTAGAAGAAAAGGAGGCTGGGAGGACCTTAGCAACCATTGCCACTGAAGACCCCAACACCCTCACCTCCATTGCAGACATCTACAGCATTGCCTGCTGAGGATGCCTGCAAACTTCATCAACACCAACCTCAGCTGACAGAGCTTCACAGAAACTATACAGTTGTATCCGCACTGCTACCAGTACCACTGCACCCCACCCAGAAAATGCCCTTACATTCCCTCTGTAGGAGAAAATCTTTCCACAGTGAAAGTAGACTGTAAATTCTGGAAGAGGTGACTGCTGCACCAAATGCACAGATATCAACATAAGGCAAAAAGAAACATGAAAAACCAAAGAGACATAATATCACCAAATAATTTCCCAGTAGGGGACCCCAAAGAAATGGAAGATTATGAGCTGCCTGACAAATAATTCAAACTAATTGTTTTAAGGGGGTCAGCAAACTTCAAGACAATATGCTGAAATAATGAAGCCAGGAGAACAATAAAAAATAAAAATGATAAATTTAACAGAGAGATTGAAATTGAAAAAAAATTCAAGAGAAATTCAGGAGTTAAAAAATATGAACCATGAAATGAAAAATGCAGTAAAGCTCATGAACAGCAGATTTGATTATGCAGAAAAAAAATAATCTGTGAACTCAAGGACAGCTTATTTGAAAATATGTAATCCGAGGAGAAAAAAGGAATGAAGAGGAATAAAGAAAGCTTCCAAGTTTTAAGTGGTAGCACCAAAAGAGAAAATTTTTATATTATAGGAATTTAAGAAGAGAGAGAGAGAAACAAAGGGACATAAAATTTAAAGAAATAATAGTAGAAAACTTCCCAAATCTGAATAAAGTTAGAAATATATAGGCACAGGAAGTCCAAAATTCTCTAATCAGATTCATTCTAAACAAGGCTACACCAAGGCATATTATAATTAAAACATCAAAATCAAAGACAAACAGATCCAAGAAAGAAGAAAGAGAAAAGAAACAATATCACATATAAGAAGTTCCATTAAAGCTAGTAGCAGATTTCTCATCAGAAACCTTGCAGACCAGGAGAGATTGGTATGATAAGTTTAAAGTGCTGAAGGAAAAAAAAGAAAAAGAAAAACTACGAATAAAAAATACTATACCTGGTGAAGTTGTCCTTCAGAAATGAAGAAGAGAGATTTTTTTCAGATTAGAAAAAAACAAAAAAACCAAAAGCTGAAAGACCTCATCACTACCTGACATCATGTTATACAAGAAATGCTAAGGGTGTTCTTCAAGCTGAAAGAAAAGGATATTAATTAATACCATGAAAAATGAAAATATAAAATTCATTGGTAAAATTAAGTATACAGTCAAATTCAGAATACTTTAATATTGTAGTAGTGGTGTATAAATAACATATCTTTAGTATGAAGGCTAAAAGACAAAACTATTAAAAATAAGAATAGCTAAAATAATTTGTTAAGGAATATGCAATATAAAAAGATGTAAACAGTGACATCAAAAACATAAAATGTGGGAGGATGGAGTGAAAGTGTAGAGTTCTTTTATGTGATCAAAGTTAAGTTGTTATCATCTTAATAGCCCATTATAAAAAAGACATCTGCACTAGAATGTTTATTGCAACACAATTCACAATTGCAAAGATGTGGAAACAACCCAAGTGCCCATCAATACCTGAGTGGATTAATAAAATGTGATATATGTATACCATGGAGTTCTACTAAGCCACAAATAACTATGGTGATGCAGCACCTCTTGTATTAACCTGGATAGAGCTGGAGCCCATTCTACTAAGTGAAGTATCCCAAGAATGGAAAAACAAGCACCACATGTACTCATCATCAAATTGGTATTAACTGATCAACACACAAGTGTACATATAAGAATAACATCTATTGGATGTTGGACAGGGGGGAGGAGAGAGGAGGGAGGAGGAAAAGGGGACGGGTCTATACATACACAAAGAGTGCAATGTGCACCATCCGAAGGATGGACATATTTGAAACTCAGACTTGGGGGGGAGTGGGGCAAGGGCAACATACATAACCTAAACATCTGTACCCCCATAATATGCTGAAATAAAAAAAAAGAATAGAAAAAAAATAGCCCATTATAAGAAATCTTATGCAAGCCTCATGATAACCACAAAACAAAAACCTATAGTAGATAAACAAAAGATAAAATGTAAGAAATCAAAACATACCACTAGAGAAAAATCATATAATCACAAAGGAAGAGAGAAACAAAGGATCTGCAAAACAACTTGGAAACAATTAACAAAATAGCAGGAGTAAGTCCTTATCTATCAATAATTACCTTGAATGTAAATGGATTAAATTCTCCTATCAAAAGACATGGAGTGCTGAATGGATTATAAAAATAGATCACATTGTATGCTGCCTCCAGGAGACTCGCTTCACCTTTAAAGACATATAGATTGAAAGTAGAGGGATGGAAAAAGATATTCCATTCAAAGAAAAATAAAAGAGAGCAGAGGTAGCAATACTTAGATAAAATAGACTTTAAGTCAAAAACTGTGAAATGAGACAAAGAAGCTCATTATATAATGATAAAGAGATCAATTCATCAACAAGTTATAACAATTGTTAATAACATATGCTCCCAACATTGGAACACCTAAATATATAAAGCAAATATTAATAAATCTGAAGAAAGAGGTAGATTCCAATATAATGATAGTAGGAGACTTCAATACTATAATTTTTACAATGGAGAGATCATACAGACAGAAAATCAACAAGGAAATATTGGACTTGAACTACATTATAGACCAACCAGACCTAACAGGCATATACAGAACTTCCATCCAATGTACTTGAATACACATTCTTCTCAAGTACACGTGGTACATTCTCCAAGATAGATCACATGTTCACCCACAAAACAAGCTTAACAAATTTAAAAAGGATGAAATCCTATCAAGTATCTTTACTGACCACAATGGTATGAAACTAGAAAACAATAATAGGAGCAATTTTAGAAAATTCACAAATATGTGGACATTAAACAACATGCTCCTAAAAGGCTAAGTCAAAGAAGAAATTTACAGGAAAATTTTAAAAATCTTGAGCCAAATTAAAATGAAAACACAACAAACCAAAATTTATGGTAATGTACCAAACGTGGTTCTAAGAGAAAAGTGTATTTTAATAAACAACTATGTCAGAAAACAAGAAAGATCCTAAATAAAAAAAATTAATGTTACACTTTAAGGAACTAGGAAAAAATGAGCAAAATGAGCCCAAAGTTAGTAGAAGAAAGGAAATAGTAAAGATCAGAATGTAAATAAATGAGTGTAGAAAAACAATATAAAAGATCAACAAAATTAAGAGTCGGTACTTTGGAAAGATAAAATTGATCTAAACTTTAGCTAGACTAAAAAATAGAAAACTCAAATAAATACAATCAGAAATAAAAGAGAAGACATTATAATAAATGCCATAGAAATAAAAAGGGTCATAAAAGACTACTATGAACACTTATAGGCCAATGAATTAGGTAACCTAGAAGAAGTAGATAAATTTCTAGACACATAAAACCTGCCACGTCTGAATCATGAGAAAATTGAAAATTTGAATAGACTAGCATCTAATAAAGAGATTTAATAAATAATAACATTTCCCTTTAAAGAAAAGCCGAGGGCCTAATGGCTTCATCAGTGAATTCTAGCAAACATTTAAATAACTAATACCAATCCTCAAATTTTTCAAAAAAAGTAAAGAGGAGAGAGTATGTCCAAAATCATTCTATGAGACCAGTATTACCCTCATACCAAAGCAGATAAGGACACTACAAGAAAAGAAAATTATGGGCCAACATCCCTGATAAATATAGATGCAAAAATCTTCAACAGAATACTACCAAATTGAATTCAACAGCACATTAAAAGGATCATTTACCATGATCAAGTTGATTTATCCCAGGTATGCAAGGAAAGTTCAACATATGCAAATCTACCAATGTGATTCTACATTAACAGAATGAAAGACAAAAACCCTATGATCAACTCAAATGCAAAAAGAAGTCATTCAACAAAATTCAACATCCTTTTATGATAAAAGCATTCAACAAATTGTGTATACAAGGGAGGTACTTCAACACAATAAAGGCCATATATGACAAGCTCATAATTATTATCATACTCAATGGTGAAAAGTTGAATGCTTTTTCTCTAAGATCAGGAACAAGACAAGGATGCTCACTTTTACCACTTTCTTTTTAACACCATACTGAAAATTTAGGCCAGAGCAATTAGGAAAGAGAAAGAAATGAATGCTATCCATATCAGAAAGGAATAAGTAAAATTGTCTCTGCTGATCACATGATCTTATACCCAGAAAATTCTAAAGACTCTACCATAAAACTGTTATAACTAATAAGCAGATTCAAAATATATTAGGTATTCCTTTTCTAAATAGTAAGAAATCAAATACCCATATTAAAAAAATGAGCAAAGGACCTGAATAGACATTTCTACAAATGGCTAACAAGTATATGAAAAGATGTCTAATATAACTAATATTCAGGGAAATGTAAATTAAAACCACAATGATGTATCCCTTCACACTTGTTAGAATGGCTATTATCAAAAAGATAAAAGAAAAACAGGTGTTGACGAGTATGTGGGGAAAAGGGAACCCTTGTACATTGTTGGTAGGAATGCAAATTAGCACAGCCATTGTGGAAAATAGTATGGAGGTTCCTCAAAATTTAAAAAATATAACTACCATACAATCCATCAATCCCATTATGGGATATATACCCAAAGATATAAAATCAATGTTGAAAAGATACATGCACTCTCACGTTCATTGCAGCATTATGTAAAACAGCCAAGATATGGAATCAATCTAAGTGTCCATCAACAAGAATGGATAAAGAAAATGTGATATACTGCACAGCCTTAAAAAATGAAATTCTAACATTTGTGATAATATGGGGAAACCTGACAGACATTATATTAAGTTAAATAAACCAGGCACAGAAAGAGAAATATCGTATGATCTCACATATATGTGGAATCCAAAAAAGTGAAAAGCATAGGAATAGCTGATATAATGATGGTTATGAGAGGTTAGGGGTGGAGATATTGGGGAGATGTTGTTTCAAGGACACAAAATTTCAGTTTAGGAGGAATAAGTTCAAGAGATCCATTGTGTATTATGGTGACTATAGTTAATAGCGATATATTGTATACTTGAAAAATTGCTAAGAGAGTAGGTTTTGTGTCCTCATCACATAAAAATAAGTATATGAAATAATGTATATGTTAAACACCTTGATTTAGCCATTCCAAAATGCATACATATATAAAAACATCATATTGTATACCATAAATATATATAATTTTTACTTGAAGAAAAAAGTTGCTTAATGGTTACAAAAATACAGTTAGAAGGAATAAGTTCTAATGTTTGATAACACAGTAGGATGACTATAGTTAATAATCATTTATTGTGTATTTTAAAATAGCTACAAGAGAAGATATATAATGTCCCCACACAAAGAAATGATAAATGTTTGAGGTGATGGATATCCCAATTAACCTAATTTGATTACAGCACATTGTATTCATGTATCAAAATATCACTTGTACTCCAGAAATATGTGCAATCATTATGTATCAATAAAAAAAGAGCAGGGAGATATTCACACGCTCATATGCATACACACACACAAGCATGTATGCAAGCAGAAGTTATGGGTCATTTAATATAAAGACAAACATTGAAACATCTCAAAAGCTTTTATCATATCACTGTTTTTATAGAAGATAATATCTTATAATAATGGTAAATTTGGATGAATAATTAAAATGTGAAAAATTATCCTTTGTTCTATACAGATAATTATTTAATATAAAATAAAACTAAATTTATTGAGACAATTTTAAAGTTTAATGTGTTTATAAGATCTATGGGTTCTTTTTATGTTAAAACATTTTATCTTTGAGAGATCTATGTAACTTGATTAAAATATATTTTTTTTTCAAGTTGCTAGATTTGGTTGGATAATATTTTGGGAAATTTTAGCATCTATTTGCATACTTAAACTTGATGTGTATGTTTTCCTTTTCAGACAGTCCTTTTATGGTTACATAATCCCATATTTACTCTATCATATGGTTTGGAGAATATTTCATCATTTTCTATCCTCTGTAAGATTGGAGTAGTTTGTTCCTTGAAATGGTAGTAGAACCTTCCTTTAGAATTTATGGGCCTCGGATATTTTGTGTGTGAAAAATATTTTAATATTAAAATTTTTTAATAGAGAATAATTCATTATTATGATGTCAATTTTGTAAGTTATATTATTCTAGGAATTTCACCAATATGTAATGGGGAAAAGAATATTTGTTCTATACATGGTGCTGGGAAAATTGGATAGCCATATACGGAAGAATGAAACAGGATCCATATCTCTTACCACTCACAAAAATTAATATAATGTGGATAAAGACCTAAATGTAAAGCATAAAATTGTAAGAATTTTAGAAGAAAATGTTGCAAGAACTCTTATAGATATCAGCATAGACAAAGAATTTATGAACAAGACCCCAATGGCAATCACAGCAACAACAAAAATAAATAAATGGGACTTGGTTAAATTAAAAAGCTTCTTCATTGTCAAGGAAATAATCAACAGAGAAAAATAGCCAAACTACAGAATGAGAGAAAATATTCACATACTATACAACTAATAAAGGAATAATAATGAGAATAAATGAAGAACTGAAGCAAATCACCAAAACAAAACCACATTAAAATGTAGGCAAAAGATATGAACAGAAGCTCCTCAAAAGAAGAAAAACAAATGGCTGATGAACATATGAAAAAATATTCTATGTCACTAATCATCAGGGAAATGCAAATTAAACCACATGAGATATCACCTTACCTCAGTCTGAATGGCTTTTATTAAAAAGTCCAAAAACAATAGATGTTGGCATGGATGCAGAGAGAAAGGAACATGTATACACTATTGGCGGGAATGCAAATCAGTACAACTTCTATGGAAGACAGTATGGCGAATCCTCACAGAACTAAAAGTAGACCTACCATTTGATCCAGCAATCCCATTGCTGGGTATTTACCCAAAGGAAAAGAAGTCGGTTTATAAAAAAGACACTCGCACGTGAATATTTATTGTAGCACAATTCACAGTTGCAAAGATGTGGAATCAACCCAAATACCCATTAATTCATGAGTGGATTAACAAATGTGGTATGTGTATACCATGGAATACTACTCAGCCAAGATGAAGGTTGACTTAATGCCTTTTGAAACAATTTAGATAAGACTGGAGACCATTATCCTTCGTGAAGTACCTAAAGAATGGAAAAACAAATGCACATGTACTCACTGTTAAATTGGAACTTATCAATGTGCACACACATGCATAAAGGGAAGTAAAACTCAATGGAAAATAAGCAGGGGGGATGGGGAAGAGAGTATGGGTGAAAACCTTCCTAATGGGTACAATGAACACTGTAGGGGTGACAGGCACACTTTTAACCTTGACTCAAGCATTACAAATAGATCCATGTAACCAAAAATATTTTTACTCCCATAATACTTTGAAATAAAAAAAAAAAGAAAAACAAGTGATGAGATATAAATACATAAAGAGGGAAAGGAATTGTATAAAGTATCACAGTAGGAATAGCAGTATTTTATTTTTAGAAAGCATTCTTGAGATATAATTTACATATCAAAAATTCACCTATTTTAAGTATACTATTTAATATTTGTTAGTATATTTTTAGAGTTGTACAACCATCATCATACTCTAATTTTAAACATTTTTATCATCCTCAAAAGAAACCTCATACCATTAGCACTCACTCCTTATTCTCTTGTCTCTATGATTTGTCTACTCTGGAGCTTTCATATAAATTTAATCATGTAATAATATTGTTATCCTTTGTGACTGGTTTCTTTCACTTAGCATGTTTTCGAGGCCCATCCATGTTACAGAATTTATCAGCACGTCTTTCATTTCATTGCTGAGTGCTATTCCCTTATACGGATATATCGCATTTTGTTTATCCATTCATCATTTGATGGAGATTTGGAATGTTTCCACTTTGTGGTTGTTATTCGTAATGCTACTATGAACGTTTGCATGCAAGTTGGTGTGTGGATGTATGTTTTCATTTCTCTTGGGTAGATACCCAGGAGTGGAATTTCTAGGTCTACACTTAACATTTTTGAGAAACTGCCCAACTGTTTTCCAAAATATTTATATCATTTTACATTTACACCAGCAATGCATGAAATTCCAAGTATCTCTACATTATCATCAGCACTTATTTTTTTTTTTTAATGTAGCCACCTAGTGAGTATGAAGATGACAGAAATAGGGAGGCATGCTATTTTTTCCTCATATTCACATGGAGATCTGGAAAGGTGCCCAAGGTGCATCATTCATAGTGACATTTTTCTGGAGAGAAAAATATTGGACCCCTAGTTAGGACTAGGAGTGGAATAAATGTATGGATAAATTCACATCCTATGTATATTTAGGTTGGGAGGAAGTTGCTTTAAGAAAACTTGTTCATTGGTGGGAACGAGGTTTTGTTAAAGAGGAAAGAAGAGGCTGGAAAAGGGAGTACAGTGCTTTGAAGAGAAGAACAAAAAAAGGAAAGCCGACTTTGCCATAGGGAAGCTTGGCCAGCGATTGGAGGGGACCTTTAAAAAAAATCCTTGCAATAGTTTTAACATTGTTCTAAATTTTTCCTTGGCCTTTATTAATATCCTGTAGTTACAATAATATTTTTCTTTACTACATTGTGATGCTAGATACCAAACTTCCAGGTAAAAAAAAAAAGTGTTATTTGGGAAAAGTTCAGTAACTGTATAAGTAAAGGATTAAACTCTGACTGCTCTGAGCTGTATGAAACTGGCAATATCATTTTCAGGTAGGAACCATACTTCATTTGGAAAGCAGGCAGCTGCTAAGACTGACTAACCAGAATAATTGGTACAATTAAGGCCCTTCCCAAATCACCTCCCATAAAATGTATTTGAAGAAGATTGTTCTGGAAAGGGAGAGGCATACACATTGGTTGCTCATATAATGAAAAAAACATCAAGAGTTTAAGCTTCTTGACATCAAGTAATTCCCAGCCAATCTGTTTTTAAATGTCAGGCAATTTACCTCAATCAAATTTTTCTGTTTCCAATGTCACAGCCTCCAAATTGTTCCCCCACAGAGGGAAGATCAGCAAAGTAATATCTCTCTAAAAGCATATTTAATAATTTCATTTCCTGACTTAAAAATTCTTCAATGGCTGTTAATGACCTCCTCGGTAAAATACAAACTATGTTTTAGAATATCCAGGGATTTTTCAGCATTTTAACCCTTCCCTTTCTCTTACTATTTCTTTACCTTTTCCTTCAGGAAAAGTTTCCTTTGTTCCATTTCCTATATCTCTTCTTAGGATACTGTAATTACCCATAGCAGCATCTATATTTTACTGCTTTTATTTGTTTTTCCCCTCCTCTTGTCTGTGATATACACAAGAGCAGGAATTATACCTTCTATCTCCATGTTTTCAATGCTTGGCTCCTAGGCTAACATGGAGTAATTATTAAAGAATAAGCAATATTTGTTGAATGAGTTGGCATGTGACCCTGGCATCTATTTTCTCCTTCTGGTACTAATAAAAACCTTCCCCTGTGTTATAGCTGTTCCCTTGCCTATACAGATCCAGGTGATATTCTCAGTCTCCCTTTTTAGTTACATGTGGTCATATGAAGATGCTCTGATCAGTGGGAAGTGAGTAGGAGTGCTGAGTGTAATTGTAGAGTGAAATGAAATTCCTAAAAATGGAAAACCTTCATTTTTTTGTTTCCTTTTGCTGCAATCCAGAAAGCAAAAATGTGCTGCTGACCCAGATTTGACTTCCATGAGAAGTCATCACTCTGGAAAAGGTAAAACAGATAGAAGGAACTTAGATCCTTGGAAAACTTCATGGATTGATTCCCCCTACTCTTCTTGGACTGATGATACACCTTCACGGACTGCTTACATGAGGGAGAAATCTTTGTTACTATAGTTTAAGCTATTCTCTAGTATATCTGGGAGTACACTGGATACAATAACTGTGTTGCTTCTCTTGTGGGATTGCACAGAAATTCATTCTATTTGCTGATTTTAATTAGCTGCAAGAACTATCCTTCATTTTTCTCCTCAAAGCAACTTTTCAAAAATTGATCTTTAAAACAAAAAAGCACTTAATTTTGGAGATAACAAAAATATTTCCTCTCTTCGGAGTGTTTGCCACAGTTCTTGCTTTTCTAACAATAAGTGGAGGAAAAAATCCTTCAGCAAGCATCTTGATAAGTTACTAGAACTGAATTGTTCTGTAATGCTCTTTAAAGTTTACAGCATACACACACATTTTTTGGAATCTTTACTCAAATGATTTTTAACAAAATATCCTCACAGTGTGACTACGGTGAAGATGTATTAGAGTATAACTGAACTTCATAGAACAGGCTTGTTGAATTAATGAATATTCTCAGTTTTCTCTGTAGGCATGATGACTAAGTTCTATGATATGATGAATTTTTGATGATAGTAAACTACTTCTGGAATACTTGGGAAAATCTGCACCGCTATTTGAGCCGTGTGCTTAACAAGAGTCACTTGTACCTGTTTCCAAACCTGTGTACGCCAGTTAGGAGGCTGGGTAAGATGCTAGTTAAAAGCACTGACTCTGGAGTCAGACTATTTGTATTTAAGTCCTGGGCTGCCATGTGCTTGTTGTATGGCCAGGGGGAAAATTACTTCTCTCTTTTATAGTGTTTCCTCACTTATTAAATGGGAATAATAGTTAACTATGGTATTCGGTTCTTGTGAGGATTAAATGTGTTAATACAAATAAATCTCTTAGAATAGTATGTAAAGAGTATTTACTATGGAAAACTGAAAATAAATAAAAGCATTCAACAAATGTTAGTTAATTGTAATCATGTAATTAACTATTACATAAACTGACAAAATTTGATTATGTAAAGAAGATGTTAACTATTACATAAACTGACAAAATTTGATTATGTAAAGAAGATGTGTGTATGGATATTAAGTTGAATGGATATACATGCACATACCCCAAATCACACACATCAAGTCTGGACAGCAAAGTGTGAAAGTTCGTGAAAGAAAATGCGTGATATTCCGTAAGGATTCCATATTCAAATTGTTTTGCAAATAATCTTGAATAAACCCAAACAGATGTAGAATTAGTGTTTTTCAGACAAAAAAGACAATACTGAATTCTAGCCAGGGGAGCTGTACTCAAAGAAAAGATCTTGTCTTACTGCAAAGAATCAATGAATGAATGCACATTAATATATTTTAGATTATGTTAAATTTTGAGGTGTAGTAGTCTTTCCTTATCTGTGGTTTTGCTTTCTGCTGGGTTTCTGTTACATATAGGAGAAAACATAGTATGCGTTGGTTTCAGGTATCCACTGTGTATCTTGAAACATATACTCCTTGAATGAGGAGCGACTACTATTTGTATATTTCTTTTTAAAAAATGTATCTCATTAACCAAATAGTTATCAATTAAATTTCGAATAGTGTTTTGTGGTGTTATTTTCTTTTAAAATGACCCAACTCTATTCTCTTTATTCAACCAGTTCCCATTACCTTATCCCATGTCATTTTTTCATTTTGTTCTAGGCATAAAAAGGAAGATCTTCCTTTTCCAAAATTTTGCTTAAAAATGTATGTTTTCCTTTTTACATTATATAGGTTATAATTTGAAGAGGATGGTAGTTCCAGAGATTAAGTAATGGCAGAATTTAGAAAACAACAATAATAATGGAGCAGATAAAATCTGAATGTATGCAGGTATATAAGTTGCCTAAATGACCACTCCAAATCTCTTCTACTTTTAATATTCTAATATATTTAATCTCTATTCTTATATTTTTCAGAAAATTCAAATTATATTTTATTTTCAGAAAAAAATATTTTTAGGAAATTCAAATTATATTTTAGTTTTTGTGATAATTGTAAGAATTTTTCATATTATTTTAAATAAATGCCATTTCTTTAATATAGTAATATTTGAAAAGGAAATCTCTTTCATTTAATATCAGAGAAAAGATGTTAACTATAAGAGACTTAAAATTTAAAAATAATGGGCGGGCACATTGGCTCACGCCTGTAATCCTAGCACTCTGGGAGGCCGAGGCGGGTGGATCGCTCAAGGTCAGGAGTTGGAGACCAGCCTGAGCAAGAGCGGGACCCCGTCTCTACTAAAAATAGAAAGAAAATTATCTGGACAACTAAAAATATATAGAAAAAATTAGCCAGGCATGGTGGCATGTGCCTGTAGTCCTAGCTGGTTAGGAGGCTAGGCAATAGGATTGCTTGAGCCCAGGATTTGAGGTTGCTGTGAGTTAGGCTGATGCCATGGCACTCTAGTCTGGACAACAGAGTGAGACTTTGTCTCAAAAAAAAAAAAAAAAGTTGAAAATAAATATTTGAAAATTCTTTCTATTATTAGTACATAATTTTATCACATTAGTGGGTACAAAGTAGTATAAAATAAACCCTCTCATTTCAAAGATAGTCTTTTTCTTGATCATTATGTTAATTCATTTTTTAGGTCTATGCCTGGCACATTAAATGCTTATTAAATATTTGGTATATGAGTTTGCCCATCCCCACTACCCCCCTACGACCTGACCGGCACTCATCAAATATCACTACCATATGAGCACCTTAGTGTTTATCAGTTAGTACCAATTTGATGGCGAGTATATTTGGTGCTTGTTTTTCCATTCCTGTGGTACCTCACTTTGAAGGATCAAAGCTCTATCCAGAATAATATGAGAGATGCACTGTATGGGGGAAGGGCACGCTTGTAGCCCTGGCTTGGGCAAGGCAAAGGCATTATATGTAACCAAAATGTTTGTATCCCCATAATATTCTGAAATAAAAAGATAGAGATACTACTACTAATAATATCTACTTTATGTTGTTATTGTCAGGGTTCAATGAGTAAGTTTATGTAAACTGCTTAGAATAGAGAGTCTGGTACATAGTAAGCACCTAATGAATTTATTGTTATTAAAATCTTGAGAGAAAAAATATTTGGTATATGGATGAATGAGTAAATCAATTGATAATGAAGATGTGGTTGCTGCTCTTAAAAAGACTGCCATCTAGAAAAAGAGAGATATAAGTACAAGTAAAAAGATAACTAAATAAACAACTTAGGTCATAAATGACAAATAAATGAAACCAAAGAAGTGCTAAAATATGTTCAATCAAGGTTGAAATATTTTGGAATAAATAAGGGAGACTGTTGTACATTCCTCTGTGGAGTACAGTACTAAAGAACAGAAGTTGTCATCAACTTATTATAATTAAGTTCCAATAGAAACACATGGCACCAAACAAGCATTATGCTCCACAGTTAAATGGAGTGTATATTTTAAATATTTTAATGACTTGAATTAAAATCAGTGTCCTATATTGTTATTGCAATATTGAAAATTCTAAATTAAAAATAGTATCTGTGAATTTGTTTTTATTTTTAAAGAAATTTCACATTGGATTAGATACGTAAATATTCAGATATCTAAATAATTGAGACATACTTTCCTAGCATTGGATAGATTATAGGAAAGGTTGGCTTTCATTTTTTAGTACTTTAGACTGCCTACTTTTCATTAATGTTATTTGATTATTCAAATTCATGAGCTTTATCAATAGAACTTCCTTCTGAATCAAATTTTGCAATGGGCTTTTTGTCTTCAATTAGTTTTGGATGATTTCCAGAGTAACTACTGGAAAAATGATTTTAGCTTCTACAGTGTAGATGCACACATCAGCCATGTTCATTTCCCATGTGTTTCAAATGATAAAAGCAACCAAACAGGCAATTAGTCTCTAATGAAGAGAGATCTGTTTGACATCTGCTTTAGCTTTTTTCTTTTTCTTTTTTTTGCTTGTCTACATGCAGTTAGAAACTACAGTTACAAACTCTTAACATAGAATAAATGGACTTCTAATAAGCCATATCCTCCTGTTTTATTGAATAGAGTAAATTGTCTTATTACAGTTTATAGATTTTTGAACCTTGGCGAAAGGCAGTAGATTGTGTACTTTGGTTTTCAGTTTAAACTGTTATCTAATAGGTAATAATGCTGCTTTTAAAAGGTTATAGTTGTAATATGATTTATAAAGTGACAGATATCATAATTCTTAGTTTGCAAATAAAGAGTTTCCACTTACATTGTTTGTGGTAAGATCAGAACAAGATTTCAAATTTAAATTTTATATTGCCTGTTTTTTAAGCTTTGTTATGTAAGTTATTTATAAAAAGTGATAATTATAGAGTTATAGCAACATCATGTAAAACTTTACTCAGAAATTTTGTGCTTGGTGACAATTTAATTAGTCCATGGAGGGGACTGGTAAGTTACAAAAGCATTTCTTCAAAGCCAATAGTATGTGTGAGTGTGGTGGACAAACCCAAAATATCAAAAACAAAACAAAGCAATTGTGCCAGATATTTGTGTAAAGAGAAAAGGAGGTTTTTAATGATGGCCTTTTAAAAAAAAAATATGTTAAGGTTTCAAAAGAAACTGATTTTTTTTAGAAACTAATATTTTTAAAAAGCTTTCCAACCAGAACTCAGGGAAGATGTTATGTGTACACAAACATAAGCATAATGATTGTGCTTTTTCCTTTACTGTGCCAAGTCTTATAAGTTCAATACAGTGAGTTTGAAGTGATGACCAGAAGGATTTTTCTTAATGTTTCCCACTGAAGCTCCACAGTCTTTAGTACCATGTCCTGAAACAATCTATTTTCTGGTAATAATAGTAGGTGATAATAGTAAATTTATTTTTTCCTTCAGAATAGTAATATGCATAGAAGAGTAATTCTCAAAGTCTATTGATAATTTTAATAATAAGCAGTTGAATATTGCCTCAATTAGGGATTGTGTTTAACATGACATACTCAAATATAAAGGTTATTATTTGATTCATGTAATAAATATACCGCATGAAATGGTAAGTGGTTTGTATCAAGACACCCCTGATGAACTTCCCAAGACTACTGAGCTCACAGAATTAATTTTAGAATCTCTACCCAAGATATGTCTAAGGTGATTCAGGAAGTAATAATTGGTGGAGAAACTGGATGATGAATTCAAGACCTTTATTATTTATTTATTTTTTAAGACCTTTATTATTCATTAGCACTAGTTACTTGCCCATAGAGAATACTTTGGGGACAATTGAAATAACATATAAAATGTAGTTGTTACTTTATTTTGTAGAATCTTCAAATACTATGTCTAAATGAGAATGTTCATGATCAGCTTTGATTCCACTTTCCTATTCAGTTATTAATAAATAATCCTATTATTTGACTTCATATTTTTTTCTGTGTTTAAACTCCTTTTCTTTATTTCTAGTGTCTTTACTTCTACCTAATTCAAGCCTACCTCATAATATGTCAAAGATTATTTTTCTAACAGTTTCCAATCATTTCCCTTTTTCAAATGTCAGTCCATTTCATGCTTTGTCATCAGAGTAATCAAAAATTAATTTATCATGCCACTATCATACTCAAAACTTTGAGGAATTCTATAGTAATGCTTCGGTACTGGTTTTAGAGAAAAAATAAAAAACTTACAGGCAATTTTGTGGGTATTTAAACTCCTTACACTGGAAAATTATGATTTCAGCTCTAATATGTACAGAAAAAAGCTGAACTAACCAAAAGTTAACTACTTTTCTTGGACCCATCAGAGAACTGAGGTCACTAAACAAACCAACACCCTGAAATTTAGAGGAACAGGCAAATATAAAGAGTTACAATTGAGATCTGCTTTTCAGAAAGGAGCAGAAGTCACTGCAGCAATAAAATGATGATAATTGAAAGGTAATTTGTGGACTAGCATGAGAATTAGAAATTCTTGGAGACCCCAGATTTAGGTGTCCCACACTTTTGTGAGTTTTAACTCCAGAAAGCCCACCAGGACTTCAATGTGAAAATTCAGGGAAAAACCCCTAGTAGCTCTGGCAGGGGGAGGGGAAAAGTAACCATGTGAAACATGTCTCCCTAATGAAGGCTGAGTGTCTAGGGGAAAATATTTTACCAGAACATTGTTCCATCTGAGGGAAAAGTATTTTCCTGACTTCCCCTTCTAGCTTTCTTGTATTACCTAAGAGGAGGAGAAATTAAGCAACACTCGTGAAAGTCACAGACCATTGACAAAAGTCCACTAAAAGACTGGTTTTAAGACTATAGAAAACTTCCTCTCTTTCACTTTTTACCACTCCATCAACAGGCCTCAGTTATTATATAACATTGGATTACAGCTGACAGAGGTGCAGAACACTGATTCTACCTAAGGAAGAGTTGTTGGGGGAGCCCAAAGGCAATAGGAGAGAAAAAAACAAGGAAACTAAAGAAATTTTAAGCCTATGACACCTACCACTACAGCAAATATTAAACATAGCCCAGCTCCTACTCAGATTAACATAAATCCTCATAGTAAGGGCCTCAATTCCTATTACCAGACACATTCTATTCACTGTTCAACAAGAAAATTATGAGGCATGTTGAAAGACAAATAAAAAACAAAACCAAAAAGACCAGACGCCAACATGATCTAAAGCGACAAAGCAATAATGAGAACCACAATCAGATATGACACAGATATTGGAATGGTTAGAGAATTTAAAATAACTATGATTAATATTTAAAGGCTTCAATAGAAAAAGTAGACAACGTACAAAAACAGGGTAGGTAATGTGAGCAGAGAGACAAAAATTCTAAGAATTAATCAAAAGAAACTTTGAGAAATAAAAAATATAGTAACAAATGGATAATACCTTTGATGAGCTCATCAGTAGACTGGACACAGACAAAGAATCAATGAGACTGAGTTGGGTGTCATGGTGCACACCTGTAGTCCCAGATACTCAGGAGGCTGAGGCAAGAGGATCACTTGAGCCCAGGAGTTTGAGGTTGCTGTGAGGTAGGCTGACACCACGGTACTCTACTCAGAGCAACAGAGTAAGACTATGTCTCAAAAAAAAAAAAAAAAATTAATGAGCTTGAAAATAGGTCCATAGAGAGTTGTCAAATTGAATTGCAAAGAGAAAAAAGAATGAAAAAAAATTACCCCAGAATATTCAAGAGCTGTGGGACAATTTTAAAATGTGTAACATATGTATAATTGGATTACCAAAAGAAGAAGAAAAAAGGATAATAACAGAGTAAATAATTAAAGTAATAAAGGCTGAGAAGTTTTCAAAATTAATGACATACACCTAACCACAGACCCAGGAAGTTTCAGAGAACACTAAACAGGATAAATACCAAAATGTTATACCTAGCTATATCATATGCAACTGTAGAAAACCAATGACAAAGAGAAAATCTTGAAAAAAGCCAGACTTTCTCAGAAAAACTAAAACAAGTAACTCATTGCTAATGGATCTGCGTGGAAAGAAATGTTAAAGAAGTTCTTGAGGGAAAAGGACAATGATACAGGTTAAAAACTTATCTGAAAGCATCAGAGAAGGAATAAATAAAGAAAATAAAATCTCTTGTTTTATTATCCTTAATTGATATAAAGGAGAACTTTGCTTAGTATATTATTAGTAAAAATGTATTTGGTGATCATAGCACATGGATAAGTGAAATAAATGACAGCAATGTCATAAAGGACAGAAGGAAGGGATTGAGAATACTTCGTTATAAGATATTACACATCAAGCAGTATACTGCTATTTGAGGGTGAACTTAGATTAGTTAATGTACATTGCAATCTATAGGAATGTCTCTAAAAATGTTTATTATATTGGCCCTGAATCAAGGCCAGCAGTTTGTTGAAGCTGTTGGTTTCAAACAGGAGCCTAAAGAATTATCTTTCTATGGTCTGTTGGCCATTTCAGAACTTTGAAATGTAATGGTCAATTCATTAGAAAGAAACATCGGAGTCATTGGCAATAGATGTAGTCTTAATACCGGGGTTCCAAAATATCCATGAAATATTTATATTTATCTCAAAATCCCTGATTTTAAGTTATTCATTAGAATCGTAATGTTGTTAGCTCTTAATTATAATCCCCCAAAATTACTGTGTGTTTTCAACCAAAATAAAAGGATGATTCTACACTAAAAAAAATGTTTATTATAATAAAAGTATAAATTATATTCTTAGAGAAGAGAGCAAATGGAACTACATAAAATGCTCAATCAAAATCTGAGAAGACATAAGAAGAAGGCATAAAAAGAGATAAAGAACAAATGCAATAAATAGAAAACATTTAAACACATGGTAGATTTTACTTGTATTTCTCTGATGATTAGTGATATTGAGCATTTTTTCATATGTTTATTGGCCATTAGTCTATCTGCTTTTTAAAAGCTTCTGTTCATGCTGGTGGGACCACAAACTAGTGCAACCTCTGTGGAAAGCAATATGGCGATAACCTTAAAGAGATACAAGTAGATCTACCATTTGATCCAGCAATCCCATTACTGGGCATCTACCCAAAAGAGCAAAAGACATTCTATAAAAAAGACATCTGCACTCGAATGTATATAGCGGCACAATTCACAGTTCCAAAGATGTGGAAACAACCCAAGTGCCCATCACTACATGAATGGATTAATAAAATGTGCTATATGTATACCATGGAGTACTATTCAGCTATAAGAAACAATGGTGATATAGCACATCTTGCATTTTCCTCGATAGAGCTGGAACCCATTCTACTAAGTGAAGTAGCCCAAGAATGGAAAAATAAGCACCACATGTACTCACAAGCAAATTGGTTTCACTGATCAACACTTAAGTGCACATATAGGAATAACATTTATCAGGTGTCGGGCAGATGGGAGGAGAAAGGAGGTGATGGGTATATACAAGCATAATGAGTGTGATGCACACGATCTGGGGGATGGACACTCTTGAAACTCTGAATGGGGGGGCAAGGGCAATGTAACCTAAACATTTGTACCCCCATAATATGCAGAAATTAAAAAAGGATAATTATGAAGATAAAAAAAATAAAAGCTTCTGTTCATTACTTTCACCCACTTTTTAATGGGATTGTTTGATTTTTTTCTTGCTGATTTGTTTGAATTCTTGGTAGATTCTGGTTATTAGCCCCTTATTGGATATATAGAATGCAAATATTTTCTCCCATTCTGTAGGTTGTCTATCTGCTCTGTTGATCCTTTCCTTGGATGTGCAGATGCTTTTTAATTTAATCAAGTCTCATTTATTTATTTTTCTTATTGCTATGATTGCCCTTGGGGTCTTGTTCATAAATTTTTTGCCTGGGGAAATATCTAAAAGAGTTTTTCCAACATTTTCTTCTCTAATTCTTATAACTTAATGTCTTACATTTAACTCTGTTGTGCATCTTGAATTAATTTTTGTCAGTGGTAAGAGATATGGATCCTGTTTCAATCTTCTATATGTGTTTATCCAATTTTCCCAGCACCATTTATTGAATAAGAATTCTTTTCCCCAGTGTATATTGTGGTTTACTTTGTCAAAGATTAGATGGCAATATGTGGATGGTTTTATATCTGGGTTCTCTCTTCTATTGGTCTATGTCTCTGTTTTTGTGCCAGTACCATGCTGCTTTGTTTAGTATAGCCTTGTAGTATAGCTTATAGTCTGGTAAAGTAATGCCTCCCGATTTGTTTCTTTTGCTTAAGGTTGCTTTGGCTATTCGGGCTCTTTTGTGGTTGCAAAAGAAGCATAGAATTATTTTTTCTAGATCTGTGAAAAAGGACATTGGTATTTTGATAGGGATTACATTGAATCTGTAAATCACTTTGGGTATTATGGGCATTTAAACAATATTGATTCTGCCCATCCATGAGAATATATTTTTCCTTTTGTTTACATCGTGTGTAATTTTCTTTCCCAGTGATTCATGGTTCTCTTTGTAGATATCCTTTACCTCCTTGGCTAAATATATTCCCATATATTTTATTTTCTTTGTAGGTATTGTGAAAGGTATTGAGTCTTTGATTTGGTTTTCAGCTTGACTGTTGTTGGTGTATAGAAATGCTACTGATTTGTGTACATTGATTTTGTAGTCTGAGATTTTGTTAAATTTATTTGTCAATTCTATGAGTCTCTTTGCACAATCTTTGGGGTTTTCTAGATATAAGATCATGTCTTATATCATGGTCTTATACATGTCATGGTAAAGAGCAATAGTTTGACTCCCTCTTCCCCCATTTGGATAGCCTTAATTTTCCTCCTCTTATCTGATTGCTCTGTTTAGGAATTCCAGCACTATGTTGAATAGAAGTGGTGACAGTGGGCATTCTTGTGTTGTTCCAGTTCTGTGCAGGAATGCTTTCAACTTTTCCCCATTCAGTATGATGTTGGCTGTCAGTTTGTCATATAGGGGTTCAGAGATGATCTGTTTCCCCTGCCTTTGGTTATGTTCGCTAGCTTCTCTATGCCTCTCGAGTCTGCCAGGGCTTTGGCATTCTCCATGCTTTTGCTGGTGACCTCATGCAGAGCACAGCAGATGGCCGCCGTGGTCTCGTCAGACAGCATGCTGGGGCCATTGCCACTGGGAAGCCGGTTGACCAGGTCTCGCATGGCATATTTACCTATGAGCTCCTTGTTGAGAACATCTAGTGCCATATTCCTCAAGGCAGTTGCCACAGAAGAAACGACTCTATCGTTATCCATTCTCAGAAGTTCCACAAGGATGGGTAGCTCTTTTTCTTTTTGGACAGCTGCCCGGGTATATGCTGCAAACTTCCAGTTGCCAGCAGAGAGGTTCTGGAGAGATCTGGCAGAGCCTTCCAAGGTGGCTGGTTTGGAACTTTCTGCTAGAAGAGTCAGATATGGTTTTACCACTGATGGGTGCCACAGCATAGGGATTTTATAATTTTGAGATATATTCCCTCTATGCCTATTTCGTTGAAAGTTTTTATCATAAAAATTTGCTGAATTTTGTCAAATGCTTTTTCTGCATCTATTGAGATGATCATATGATCTTTGCTTTTGCTTCTGTTTCTGTGGTAAATCACATTTATCGATTTACATATGTTGAACCATCCTTGCATCCCTGGGATGAAGCACAAATTCAAATCAAAACCACAATGAGATATCACCTAAGCCCAAATAGAATGGCTTTTATCAAAAAGACCCAAAACAATAGATGCTGGTGTGGATGCAGAAAAAAAGGAACACTTATATGCTGTTGGTAGGATTGCAAACTAGTATAACTTCTATGGAAAATAGTATGGAGATTTCTGAAAGAACTAAAAGTAGTCCTACCATTTGATCCAGCAATCCCAGTACTAGGTATTTACCTGAAGGAAAAAAAAATCATTTTGTCAAAAAGACATATGCACTAGAATGTGTATTACAGCACAATTCACAATCACAAAGATGCAGAATCAACCCAAGTGTCCATTGATTCATGAGTGGATTAATAAGATATAGTATATGTACACAATGGATACTACTGAGCCATAAAAAATGTATTAATACCATTTGCAACAATCTGGATGGAACTGGAGACCATCCTCATAAGTAAAGTATTGCAAGAATGGAAAAACAAACAGCACATGTTCACATTATTAAATTAGAACTAACTGATCAACACTCATATGCACAGATGGAAGTAAAACTCAATGGAAATTATGCAGATAGGAAGGTGGAGAAGGGGATGGGTGAAATCATATCTAGCAGGTACAATGTACGCTATCTGGGTGATGGCCACACTTATAACTTTGGTTGAAGCAGTTCAAAAGCAATCCATGTAACCAAAACATTTGTGCCCCTATAATATTCTAAAATTAAAAAAGAAAAAGATTAACAGAAAAGCCATGAACTGGAAGAATACATTTGTAAGAAATATATCCAATAGAGGACTGGTGGCCAGAATATAAAATTAACTCATACAACTGCAATAAAAAGACAACTCAATTTTTAAAAGTGGTAGAGACTCAACAGACATTTCAAATAGGAAGATAAGAAAAAATGCTTAACATTTTTGAAACAAACTAGAAACAAGAAAATTAAAACCACAGTGAGATACCACTATACACAGAAACACACTGTGTACATGTATGTACACACACTAAAATAGCTAAAATTATTTTTCTGAAAAAGTGATAACACAAATGTTAATAACATTCTCATCCATTGCTTATGAGTTTCTCAGGAATTTGAATCAATATAACATCATATTGATAGACTAAAAGGAAAATCAATGTTATTATCCCAAAAGATGCTGAAAAAACACTTGACAAAATTCAGAGCACATTTATAATGAACTCTCTCAGCAAATAATGAAAATAAGGAAAGTCTCTCATATTGAAAATTGGCATCCATCAAAAACATAGATTAAGCATCACACTTAATGATTAAAAACAGTATTCTTTACTCCTAATATAGTAAAAAAGGCAAGGTAGCCTTTTGCTACTTCAACACGTTACTGGAGGTTATAGCCAGTGGGATAAGGTAATAAAAAGAACTATACATCATCTCAAAGATATTATGCTAACTAAAAGAAGCCAGACATATAAGAGTATACCATAGAAAAGAAGAATTTAATATACATTAGAGAGAGTAGATCAGTGGTTGTCTGGGTCTTGGAGTTGAGGAAATTGGGGAAAGACTGAATGGGATGGAGTATAAGGGAACTTTTTATGTTATAGATATGTTCTGTATTTTTATTATGGTAGTTGTCCACACAGATATATATAAATTTGTTATAAAATATCAAAAAGTACATTCAAAATGGGTCCATTTTTGGATGTAACTCAATAAATTTGATTTCTTAATATACAAAAAATCACATGATAGATTTTAATCAAACTATTAATAATGACTTCAAATATAAATGGTCTAAATATAGCAATTAAAAGACATAGATTGTCAGAGTAGATAAAATACCAATAAATATGCTGTCTACAAGAAACTCATTTTAAATATAAAGCTTTGGGTTAAAAGTAGAAGGATGAGGGAATATATATCACAATAATATTAATTATAAGAAAGTGAGAGTAGCCATATTGATTTCAAGCAAAGCAGGCTTTAGGACAGGAAATTAGGCAGGGATAAGAGGGTCATTTCATAAAGATAAAAGGGTCAATTAGCAAGAAGACTTAACAGTACTTTACCTCTATGTTACAAAACTTGCTTAGCTTGTTTTCTTCATATGTAAAGTGGGAAACATAAAACATCCCTTAAGGCTGTGGTCTCCAAGCCCAGGCCACAGTCTGTGGCCTGTTAGGAACTGGGTTGCACAGTAGAAGATGAGTGAAGCTTCATCTGTATTTACAGCTGCTCCCCATCACTCACATCACCACATAAGCTCCATCTCCTGTCCGATCCACAATGCATTAGATTCTCATAGGAGCGTGAAACCTACTGTAAACTGTGCATGTGAGGGATCTAGGTTTTGTACTCCTTGTAAGAATCTAAAGCCTTATGATCCGAGGTGGAGCTGAGGTGGTGACACCAGCACTGGGGAACGGCTGCAAATACAGAGTATCATAAGCAGAGAAGTTTGCACAATACATGTAATGTGCTTGAATCATCCTGAAACCATCTCCCCTCTCTCGGGTCTGTGGAAAATTGTCTTCCGTGAAACTGGTCCCTGGTGCCAAAAAGGTTGGGACCATTGTCTTACAGGATTTTATAACATTAGAAAATATGTAAAGTGATCATTCAATGTTTAATGTATCTTAATTTTTCTTTGCATAGTGTATTCATGGCATGGTCATTCACAATCTGTCTCCACTTTCATTTCCACTCTCAAGTACTACTACTCTTTCCCAAACATGTTTCCCACAGCCATACCAGTTGCTAATGGTTTCGTGAATAGCCCACACTCTTGCTCATGTATGCATGTTTTCACATGTAATTTCATCTGAATGGAGTGTTTTTCCCTGTTCACCAAATTCAACCTGTTCATCTTACAAAATTTTTACAAACTTTACAAACTTGTAAAATATTATCATAGAATTAACTGCTATGTTCTCATTATATTCATGAAAATTATAGGTAACTTTAACAAAATTTATTTCACTGTTTATGTACTATTCCTGATATCCTTTTCTCCCCTTGTAATGAGAGTTCCTGATGCAGAGGGACTGCATGATATTTCTTTTTATCCTTTGCACTTAGCAAAACAACTTGTACAGAACAATGCTTACTAATGAAATAACACTACATTCTTGTGATTTCCTGTAAACACAATGAATTTACATTTTGGAGGCCTTTGCCTGGGTTATTTTTCTCAATTTGGATCTTTGTTTCCTTTCTGAGGCTTATGAATTCTTACTCATCATTCATGATCCTGTTCAGCTATAACATTATTACGCTTTCTTCCAAATGTTTTGTAATTTTAGCATCTACGTTTGGTTTATGATTCATTTCAAATTAACTTTTGTGTCTGACGTGTCAAGGGGAGAAGATTTATTTTTCATCTATTCTTTATTCAGTTGTTTCAATATATGCACTTGCTGAAAAGATTTTTCTTTCTCCATTTAATTATATTCCTGTCTGTCAAAAATAATTTGATTGCATTTATATAGAACTATTTCTGGACTCTCTTTTATTCTATTCATCTATTTGTTTATGTTATGCCCATGTCACAGACTTGAATTTTGTAGCCTTATAACAAGTCTTGGTGTCAGGTAGTATGAATCCTCAAATTTTATTTTTTTATTTTTCTTTTCCAATAAGGTTTGACTATTCTATCTAGGTCCATTACAGTTGCATAAAAATTTTATTATTAGTTTGACAGTAATGGCAGAAAAGCCTGCGCAGATATTGATTGAAATTGAATGCTATCATTTACGAATTTGAGCAGAATTGATGTCTTCACAATATTTATTTAGATCATCTCTAATTTCTCTCAGCAAAGTTTTATAGCTTCCAGAGTAGAACTCTTAGCTTTCATTAGATATATTCTAGGTGTTTTATTTTTTATGATGTTGATTTTTAAATTTCATTTTCTAAATTGTTCGTTGCTACTTTGTAGAAATATAAGTGATTCTTGTATTGATCTTGGCTCCCATTCCCTTGCTGAATTCACTTTTTATATTTAGAATTTTAAAATAGATATTCAATGTCTTCGATGTTTCAATGTGAACAATGTTGTTGTCTGCAGAAAAAAGTTCTTTTTCTTCCTTCTTCCCTCATTACCTCTCTTTCTCTCCCTTCCTCCCACTCTTCTTCCTTTCCTCCCCTTTTGTTCACTTTAATTCACTGACTAGGATCTTTACAAAATACAGCATTGAATGAAAAATGGTAAAATGTGCCTCACCTTTCCTGGTCTCCAATCTTAGTGGTGGAGCATGTCTAATATTTCATCAACAAATTTGACACCAGTTGAATGTTATTCACAGATGGTATTTTTCAGATTAATGAGGAATTTTCTTCTATTTCTATATCCTGAGAAAATTTTGTCATTAATAAGTGTCATATTTTGTCTAATGATTTTTTTCATCTGCTAAACAACCATATGAATTATTTCCTTTATTCTTTTTTAATGTAATATATTACGTTCATTGATTTCTGAATGTTAATTTAACCTTGAATTCTTGGCATAAACTCCATTTAACCATGGTATGTTTTCTAATTACACATATGCTAGATTGTCTAATATTTTCCCACAGATAATTGGCTTTCTAATAAGTTGTTTTTACATTTTTTTCTGTACTTCCTTTAAGATAATCTTTATTGATCTGTCTTTAAATTCACAGATAATTTCTTTTTCAGTTTAATTCTAGTGTTAAGCTCACTTTATATTGAAGATCACAGAATTTCTATATTTTAATAGTCTTATCTGCTGAGATTTCCTTCCTGTTTGTCCATGCTCCCTATCTGTTCTATAAATTCTTGTACTTATTTAGGATAATTATTTTAAAGTCTGTTTTTGCCAGTTCCAATATGTAGTTATCTGCGAGTTGGATTCTTTTGATTTTTTTCCTTGATTGTGAAGTCCAGTTTTTTGCTCTTCACACAGCTCATCATTATTTCACTTCATACCAGACACTGTACAGAAGAACTAGGAAGATCAGAGTACACTATTGTTTTCTTGTATCTTCACAGAACGTGCAAACTTTTTTGTTTTTGATGGCTAAAGTGAGAAAGCAATCATCTGAACTTTACCAATCGTTGAATGACTGAAATGAACTGAGTGAGAACTTTAAGATTAAGCTCATCTCTGGCTAGCTCAATCCAAGATATCTAGTTCTGTGGCTGCAGCTTGCTGCTATCAGCTGCTACTGCTGTAGAGCAGCTACACTCTTTGTTTCATCAGAATTTGAATGTGGATTCAGCAGAGTATTAGACAGAGGTATTCCCTTCATATTTATGGTTCCTGGTATTATTAGAATGGGTGTTAGAGTTTTTAAAATATGTAATTTATCTCTGTTTTTCACTCTCAACTTCACTGCTTTTCTGTCAGAAAAACTGAGAAAGAGTGAGATCAGAAAAATTGTTATGCCAAGGAAATTATTGCTGCATTTGGATTCTTTCAGACTTCAGTTATTCTTGTCTACTTAACAGTTGCCAGTATCTTGACATCTTTTCAACTGGATACAGTCTCTTGGTCTTTTGCAGGTTTGTCTAGAATTCAGACCTAGTGTTTTCTCAGAGATGTTGAAGGAAGCTGATGACCTATATGATGATCTCTATGAAAACCAGATCATCAGGGCTTTCTTGCATCTGCCACTATTAGATAATACTATAGACAGGAAGGGTTTCTTTATACTTTCTAGATTTTTCTTGGTGTTACCAAAGACGTAAAGTTCTTCTTTTACACCAAAACTAGAAGCAGACTCTGGAATATATACACTTGGGATATATGCTGATTTCTTAGCTGTGTCTTCTGAAGAGTCTTCAGACCCTCTGTATGAAGGAATAGATTTAGTTGTACTTTAGGAATAGACCTAATAATTTCCATATGTAACTCGACCTAGTTTTATTTTCAAGGTAGATATATTCAGTATATTTACATTGCTAAAGACATATATGATTTGTGACATTTATTCCACTGAGGAAGAATCCAGATATTCTAATGTAGAAGAGCAAGCTTGGATCCACTAACAATGGTGAAGCAGATAGAAATTGGAACCTGTTTATAAGTATGTTGTAAAGTTATGTGGAAAGCAGGAAGAGAATAAAAACTAGCTCTATACCAAGGGAGATAAAAAAAAGTGGCTGATACTCATAATTCAAAGGCACAAGACTACCATTTGTTGAAGAATCAAGGAAAGTTCCTTAAAGATTGGTAGGTATATGGAAATATATCTGTGTTTTAGAGAGGAAACATAAAACTAAGTGGCTGATGACATCTGCAGTGTGGTATAAAGATCGCTAACATAGATTTCATTGTAGATAACCTAAAGTTATGCAAAACTGCTAGAATGTATTTCTAGGATTTGAGAAAGATCAAAGATTTTTAAATGTTTTTCAAATTATGATAGTACTATATTAATATATTTGTGCTAATGGTATAAAAATAGCACAAGTTTTATAAAGAAAAAAATAATAACCTCTTATCTTCTTGAGCTATTCAATGTTAGCATCTTTGTGGGTGTCTTTGCACACTTTTCTATATGTTTACATGCACATAAGTGTTTTATACATACAGCAAGTGTTGCATATAGAAAAAAGTTTGTGCTATTTCTTTCAACCAAAGTAGGAAGATACTACATACATTCTCTTGCAACATCAAATCTCAGAAGTCTGTGCAATTCAGAGAGCTATAGGTTCTGCATGACGTTTATTGTGAACTGCTACTCTATTAATTTCTTCCTTTTGATCCCTCGTATTGTCTCCCATTCTACCCACATAAACCTCCACCTCCTGAATGCCGTCATAATCAATATTAACACTTAGTGGGTATCTACCTGTACTTTGCCTCATGCAGTTAAGCTTTATGTATGTATGTACACTCACAATATTTTAGATAGATATAAGTGTGCTGTTTTACATTTTTTTAATTTTTCTTTATTGTATCACAATAAAAAATCACTCAGAACTCAGAACTATCTCTGAATTGCACAGTGTCCATCTCATTTACCAACAGCTTGTGAAAAGTACTCCAGAACAATTTTTATAACTATAATTTATGTTTTTAATAGCCTCATATTACATAGTGTGAATCTATCATAATTTACTTAAGCATTCTCTTAATTAGCATGCAATCATTTTGTTTTTATATATTCAAAAATACAAATGATTCTGTGATAAATATTCTTGGATGTATATTTTTACATACTGGTATTTTATTTCTATTGGATGGAATTCTAGGAGTAGGATTGCTAATTATGCATGAAATTATCATGATGTTGCTAAATTTATTTTCAAAAAAGCTGTGACAACTTATGTTTTTAACTGCAATGTGAATTATCTTACATCTCAGCCAGCAATAGGTGTTATAATTCTTTTAACTTTTGTCATTTTGGTGCATGTAAAATAACTTTTCATAGCTATTTTACTATATATTAATACTTTTCTAACAACTAGGAAGTTTGAGCATTTTTTAATGTATCTGTTATCATGTGATTTCTTTCCTTCTGCAAATTACCAATTTATAGCATTTTATTCTCTTTAAATTGTTGTCATTGTATATCTCTTGCCAAATTTTAGGAGTTCTTTGAGTTCAGAGCTCTTAAGAGTTAATTAATTATAAATAAGATATTGTACATTTTTGTACACCTGAGTTTGTGGCCTTTAAAACCACAACAATAAGAAACATTGTATATTATTAAATAGGTAGAACATATGTATTTGTCTGGGATTGTCTGATTTTGCTTCTGTCTTCCCAGTTTCCTGCCTAGCTAATGCCCTCCTTTACTCTCAAAAGTTTCCCAGTGTAAACTATATAGTTACCTTATATAAGAGGAATATTTGAAGGGATTAGAGATGTTCAAACTAGAGAAAATAAAATTTTTATTTATATATATGACATATATATGTGTTTATATACTAAATATGTATATACATGTATACATATACAGACATACACACACACACACACACACATATATATGTATATTTATTCTTTTCTTTTCCCATTATAGACCCAATGAATAGAACTAAATCACTGTGTGGGAAACACAGGATGATAGATTTTAGTTTACTCTAAGGGGAAAAACATGGAAGCCTTTCAAATGGACCGCTTTGGGAGATTTGAGTTTACTGTTTCAGGCCACCAATTTTCAATTTACATTTAGTATACATTTAGTATACATAGCCCCCATTAAGGGGCTAATAAGGTGAAATGAAATCCTTCAGAAATCTAGTATGTCTTCTGAGTCTACATTTTATGATTCCATATAACTGGAATAACAGAAGCAACTTTGAAAATGTTTAAAAGGTTTGATTGTTCTGTAGAGTAAGCAATTGGGATTATAGGCATCAGACTATAGCAAGGCTGTAATTCTGGCTGTGCCACTTACTTCCTATGTCATGTTAATTGACTTCTGTAAGCTTTGATTTCTATTTCTATAAAAGGGTAATATAGTATTTACTTCATATGGTAATTGTAAGTTTTAAACAAGACCATGAACATAAACTATGTACGTTATATATGAACATCTTTTAAGTGTGAATATAAAGTAAAATACGTAGCCAAATATTTGGTATATAGTAACCATCAATTCATGAGGACAGCTCTCTTTAATATTCTTAGCTGGGACATAATAAGGATACTTAGTAATGTGCTGCCCTGGACAACAGGGCTCTGTGGGTCACTGTTGATATATTGATCTTTGAATTCTTACAGCAGCCTGCTTGTTGTGGAGTCATATAGTAAGGTTAGTTAAAAGAAGGTCAAAGTAGTATATCACTTAAAGTGTTCTTAGACGTAGGAGCAGGTAATTAAACTAAACACCAACAAATGTTTTTGTATAAAGACAATTTGGTGTCATTGCATTTATATCTCATGCTCAATTGTATTTGAGGCCATTCCTAAATAACATGAGTTTAGAGAAATCTGTTTTATAATGTCCTCTTTATTAGAGACAACAATGACAAGGCACAAGAAACCGGAATGTAAGCTCTACCTTTCATTAAACTAATGACCTTTCTTACTCTTAGCAATTAGATATAAATAGTGCTGCCATGGAGGTAGGAAAGATGCTTAGAAGGGTGTTTTATGACTACAAATTTTGGATCAAACTGAGCAGTTCTTACCCTGAGGAGCAAAACAATAATCTTTTGTTCTGAGAAATGGGCATAGGTTTCCCAGACAGAGGTTTCATGTCATTCTGGGGTTTTTGTCCCATAGAATAACAAGGAAGGCAAAAATAAGTGCATTGGAAATGTGGCATGGAAAGAAATGCTATATTATATGTAGTACTGTAGCTCCAGATCTCTTTTTAGTGGGAAGGAATTAAGTTAAAACATTCTGGACATAAAGACAATTCTATGTTAAAACCCAGGGAGAATTCTTACTAGTTCATAACCTTACTTTAGCTTCTAATAAGAACCCCAGAAATAATGACATAGAAAGATTTCTTTGCATTTGAAGTTAAGTAATATCCAAAAAGGAGCCAGTGTAAACATACTACATGGAAAAGGCAGAAAGGGAGGAAGATAAGATTAAAACATACACAGCAATGAATGAAGGATAAAGAAAGCTCACCAAAATAACTTGTGAGTGACTTCTATAAACTGTGATTAAATATACCAGCATGAATGAGCACAACTCAATGAAACACGATTGTTTCATTGGACTCATGGCTGAGCAATAAAATATGGTGAAATCATTCAGAAGTAGCATGAGAAACAGAAGCCAGGGAATGCTTAGGAGATAAAACTAAAATAATCACAGAAATGGTGTTAACATTGGCAGTGGCATATGTGACAGTAAGTATTGCGGAAAACATAATAAAGATCACAAAGGTCAGGATTGAAGAAAATGAGCAAAAAAGAATGGAAATAAATTTTAGGAGATTAGAAATAAACCAATATATTTGAAAGACAAAGGATCCTACATTAATTATAATTAGTGTCCCTGAAGAAGTAAACCTAACAATTGGAAGAGAAAATAAATATTTAATAATATATTTCAAGGAGAATTTCCACAAATTAAAGAAGACCTGAATTTATAGGTTCAAATGATATGCTGTGTCCAGGGAAAAAGTTTCACACAATTTCAAACAATGAGACAAAGGAGGGGGATGGTTTTGCCAAATAATAAAGAAAATTCCTTTAGTATCCAGGCAAAGTGATTACAGTAACAGTGGAGAAATAAAATAACAATATAAGCAGATCTTTTTAAAACACACATCCTACACAGGATGTAGAGTAATGTCCCTAAATTCCTCAGCAAAAATATGACCTGAAAATGTTATGCACAGCCAAATTACCATTCAATTATGAAGGACAGATGCACATAGTTTTCACATGTGCAAGAATTAAAGCACTGTAATTTCCATAGACCCTTTTTGCAGAAACTTCTTCAGCCAAAGGGGAGAAAACTGAATAAACAATGTTAAAAAAACTAGTAGTCAGTCTTGAATTCATTTCCTGAAAGGGAAGAGATGCAAACAAATGTGTGGATTATTTTTATTGAACAGAATTTAAATATCTTCCATGATGACAATGTAAAAATAATATAACTAATAAAAGAAGTGAGAGAAAGGAGGAATGAATTGGAGGAGGGAAAGTATATGAATTGATTTTCTCAATTTTGATAGCTAGGAAGTAAAAGATACGTTTTACAATTGTTACATCACGTAGTCAAGCTATAAATATACTTTGAGCTACAAAGTAAATATTGGAACAACTAAGACAAATAATACAAAATTGAATGGTGGAAAGGACAGAGAAAGAGTAGATGGGGTGAAAGTATACAGATTTTATCATTATGGCAAGAAGGCAATGAAGGAACAGTAGAGATATTATAGAGTTATGGTGATAAAGGTAACAACTAAAATAACTAAATTTAAATAACTTACACCTTTTGGGTTATAAGAAAAGATGCTTACAGGACCACATAACTGAAAATCAAACACACTCAGAGAAACATGCTATTTAAAAACAAAGTCAAAATGCATAATATGCATTATGTTTGACAGGAATTTCTGCTTCGAGCCATAATGGAGTAACTGACTACGGACATACTCTTCTGCTGTAATCGACTATAAAACTGATGAAAATATGTGAGGAAACTGTCTTCATGCAAGTTTAACAGGCTGTTCATGACTATAATATCTGAGTGAAGCAAAACACACATGGTGAGCACCAACATTTCCCATGGCTTGCAGACTAGGGGTATCTTTCCTACCTTGAAGCAGGTGTGGAACCAAGACATGGCAGCAGATCAGAGTCTGACCTGCTGGAATGGTTGGAATTTGCAAAGCAGGATCTGGGAAAGAAGAGAGCAGCACAGAGTAGGGCTCAAACTCTGTGAACAGGAGTTCCTCATATAAGAACTGGAATAGGAATGTGGAAGTAGAGATACCACTAGGTCAAGAAAAAGGTGGCTGCTTTGGGACTGAGAGCTATATTGAGATACTAAGGGTGACCATGCTGTAAGACACTGGAATTCTGGCCCAGTCAGAGAGGAAGGACATCCCTGAGCACCTCAGATATTTGCCTGAGATCTCAAAGAGGACACATTTGGAAAAATGATCATGCTCTAGAACTGTTTCTATTCAGAACTGACATAATTGCTTACATAGAAAATTGTAAAGAATATACAACAAACAAAAACAAACAAAATTCTATTAGAACTAATACATGAATTTATCAAGTTTGTTGGTTTCAAGATCCATATAAGAAATTGAATTGCTGCAAGCAATTTGAAAAATAAATTTTAAAAATACTGTTAAAGAGCTTCAAACATATCAAACACTAAGGAATAAATTTAAGAAAATATGTGCAAGACTTCTACATTATTTGTGTCTGTAAATTTGTGTGTGTGCACGTGTGTACATAAATACTACAAAACTTTCTAAGAATAGTTTACTATTTTAAGAATGCTAGGATTTCTATTAAAATCAGAAGGTACATACGTTCTGTACATAAGCCAGCTCGTATCAGCACATGGGAAATGTTACAATTCTCTTCCCAACTCTGCATTCAGTAATTTCCTATTGGTAGCTAGAAATTGTTCATGGTAGGAGAAATAAGGAAATCAGCAAATACCAACAGGGATTTTTTGTTTTCTTTCCCAGTTGTCAATTTTTAAATATTTACCAATACATCATTGATTTAAGCATTATTATTTTACATTGCTTTTGAGCAGCGGTTTTTAACTGAAGATGATTTGGTTTCTCCCAATCCCTTCAGAGACATTGGGAAATGTCGGGGATATTTTTGATTGTCATGAATGGGGTAGTGCTACTAGTATCTACTGATTATAGGGTCAGGGATATTTCAAAACATCCTACAATGCACACAAAAAAGAATTATGAGGCCCACATGACAATACTGTCGAAGTTGAGAAATCCTATTCTAGAGAAACAAACCATTTCAATTAAAATATAGAAAGGCAAAAGAGGGATAAAACTTGGAAAAGTTGTATTAATTATCTATGTCTTTATGAAAAAATGTTACAAATTTGCTGGCTTAAAACAACAACAAACCTTTAATATCTCTCCTGGTTCCTGTATGAAAGGCATTCTGGAAGGGCTCAGATGTGGAGTTCTCACATGGGGTCTCACATCATTGCAGTCAGATGGTGGAAGGGACTGGAGGATCCCCTTCCACAGAGACTCACGTGGCTGGCAAGCTGGTGCTGCCTGTTGGACAAGGTTCTCAGTTCCTTTCTGAGGCTCCGCACAGGGCTGCTGGAGTGTCCTCACAGTAGAGCAAAGGATCTGCTAAACCAAAAAGGACGCTAAAATGCCTTTCATGACTGACCACTGGAAGTCATGCATCTTCATGGTATCTTCTATTTGTTGTGTGGGGTCAGTCCTGATTCGCTGTGGAAAAGACTAAACAGGAGTGTGAAATTTGGGGAATATTTATCATTGAGGTCTATCTTAGAGTATGGTTATCACAAAATTGGAAATAAAATTACACTGTGTATAGATGATTACCAGATTGCTTGCTAGGAAACTGGAGGAAATCAACAATAACAACAACAAACCTATGGGAGAATTTGGTAATTGCCAAGTTATGATATTAATAAAGAAGTAGCAACAGTCTTTCTCTATAAATGCATTTAAAATAATGGAACTCATGATAACGTTTGCAAAACCAAAGGAAATGATTAAGTAGCTGCAATAAAATGAAATAGAAATGTGTAAGATGTATGTGAAGAAAATCTAAATTACTACTCGTAGACATAAGAAGAATTAGTGGACAAGCATACCTGTTAAGTTTAAAAATTTCAATATTATAATGATGTAAATTATCCCACATTAATATATAAAAGATTCAATTCTGATACAATTCCATTGTAAGTAGAAACTGAACTTTTAAAAAACAAGGAATTTCATTAAAATGTTTTAATGGAAAAACAATCTAGAAAGAAGAATAAAAAATGAAACAAGCACTCCAAAATAATAGCTTGTATTATAAATCTAAAGAAATAATGACCTTGCAGTGCTGTTAAATAAGCAACAGATTTATCAAAGAAGAAGAATAGAGGATGCATACACAGACAAAAAGTGTACAGGAATTTATCGTATTCTAAGGTAGACAGGTTTATTATTCTGAAGAATAAAAATTATTGAATAAATGATATCATCAGGGAAGCAAATTTGATGTTGTCTCACCAGGTATGCAAACAAGAATACCCAGAAGTCCAAAACCCTAAAATTTCTAGGAAAAATGATAGGAGGATTTTTTTCCATAATCTTAGGGTAGGTTATGAAATCTACAAATTATCGATATTTTCAAATGTTTAATCATGTAGGAGAAGAAAATTTTGTATGTCAAAATTTTAAGTGTGTTCAAAATATATGATTGTCAAAGGGCTAATTTAACTTATATATAAGATTATTAATTAGAAAAAAGTCTATGACTCAAAAAAATTGGAGAAACATGAACAGCAACTTCAAAGTGAAAGGGATACAAATGATTTCTAAACATAGGAAATAGTCCTTAAATTCTCTGAAAATAAAATTTCAAAATTAAAAGTGATATTATATAATGGTTTTCAGTTATCATCCCCAACATATTATGTATATAAATGATTATATGAGACCACATCACTGAAAATCCTAGTTTTCTCTTTTTATAGTGATAAGTTGGATTTTTCTAAACTTAACTTCAACTTTTCTGATACTTGTTGTGGTGGTCAATTTTATGTGTCAGCTTGGCTAGGCTACAATCAGTCCCCAGTTATTCAACCAAACACTAATCTGGGTGCCAAAATGATATTTGGAAAATGTGATTAAAATCTGTAATCAGTTAACTTTATTTATTTCCTTTGAAACGAGACATATCTGAATGTAATCGATTAACTTTAAATAAGGGTGATTTCCCCAGCTAAACTGGTAAACCTGATTCAATCAGTTGAAAGGCGTCTAGAGCAGAGCTGAGGCCTCTTTTCCTGAGGAAAAACAAACTCCGTAGATAGCTGTTCTGTGCTGTGCCGCGGTTGTCCAGCCTGCCCTTCCTGATGGCCTCCCCAGGGAATTTGCATAACCCAATTCCTTGCAATAAATCTCTTGATATGTATCTCCTACTGGTTCCATTTCACTGGTTGAAGCCTGACTGATGCACTTTTGTGCAGTTGGAATAGATGATTTTGCTCATGGTGACCAGATTCCTTTACACAGTACAGAGTTATACTCCTGAATCCTGTCCCAGGTAGGTCTCTAGTTTGTGAGTTGAAGTGTGGAA
>CAUYSK010120548.1:0-60529 GCA_963575035.1 Avahi laniger
GATCATTTGTGGCCGGGAGTTCGAGACCAGTCCCCATCTCTACAAAAAAATAGAATATTAGCCGGGCATGGTGGTGGCACCGGTAGTCCCAGCTACTCGGGAGGCTGAGGCAGGAGGATCGCTTGAGCCCAGGAGTCTGAGGTTGCTGTGAGCTAGGCTGACGCCACGGGACTCTAGCCCAGGCAACAGAGCCAGACTCCGTCTCAAAAAAAAAAATTTATATATATGTAACATAGAAACATAAATATAAAATGTTTATAACTATAAATATAAAATATAAATAAAAATATAAAATTTGGTTATAAATATGTAAACTGAAATATAAATATATAAGTAAAAACAAACATAAATGCAAATGTAAAATATATTTATAAATGTAAAATTTTATTATAAATATAAAATATATTTGTAAACATAAATATAAAACGTTTGCAACTACAAAATACATTTACAAATATAAAATATGTATAAAATATATATATTTAAATATATATTAAGCATACAAATATATATTAAACATATAAAACATGTTTATAAATATAAAATATTTATACATATTAAATACTTATAAGATATATTTATAAATATAAAATTTAGTCAAAAATATTTAAGTAGAAATATAAATATGCAAGTATAAATATAAACACAAATATAAACTTTATTTATAAATATAAATATAAAATAAACAGAGCCAAAGAAACCTTTTTCTCTCTATCCCTATAAATTACCCAGTCTCAGGTATTCCTTTACAGCAACACACAGCAGACTGAGAAAACAACTTCCTGCCATACTTTACATGTTGTAAAATCAAACTATTTTGTGGTACATTATCTCATGCTTCTGCAAATTCTAATAAATTCTGTCTATGGCTTCAAATAAAAAGAAATATAATGGCAGCCACATTTGTAACTTAAATCTTTTTGGTAATCGCAGTAAAGAATTTTAATAGGGGCCAGGCGTGGTGGCTCATGCCTGTAACTCCATGATTTTGGAAGGTGGAAGCAGGAGGTTCGCTTGAGCCCAGGAGTCGGAGGCTGCAGTGAGCTGTGATGACGCCACTGCACTCCAGCCTGGGCAACAGAGGAAGACCCCATCTCTACAGAACAAATAATAATTCTAATGAGTGAAATTCATTTTCATCACTTATTGTATTAAAGTCAATATATCCAAAATATTATCATTTCAATATACAACCAATCTGAAAATTATTAATGAGATATTTAATGTATTTTTTTAGATAGGCAACTTCTGGCATAGGTCCAGTCACTCACTGATATTGCAGTTGGCATTTCTGAGTGTCTCCTGACCTTTTCCTCATAGTCGCAAGAGGGCTGCTGCAGCTCCAAGCATCTCATCTGCATTCAAATTAGGAAGAAGCAGGGAGAGGGAGATAGCACCAGCGATAGCTATCCCTGTAATGAGAGTAGTGAGTGATTTGTCCTCATCCCCCAGGAGACTTCAGATCTGTATCCTATGGGCAATTTCAGCTCCAAGAGAGGCCAGGAGAGCATTTGGCTTATTCAGCCTCTTCAGAGGCCAGATAGGGAGATAGGGGAGTGGCCAATCAGCCAACTGGTGGCCCCTGCAGCTAGCTGGGAATGTGGTCTTTGTTCTTCCCCCCAAGCCCGTACCTGCACTCTTCAAGGTCACCCTGGAGTAGGATTCCTCCCTACCTTTGGTTAGCCCAGATTTCCTTCCCTGAGCCTGGCTTCAGGGCGGGCGCAGACTTCCTAATGGTCATGCCTATTCACGCCCAGGCCCTACACCCCATTCAGAAAAAATTTAGGTAAAATTTACAAAACATAAAATTAACCACTGACCATTTAAAGTAGACAATTCAGTGGCTTTCAGCATATTTCCAATGTTGTGCCACCATCACGTCTATCTAGTTCCAACACAATGGTTTTTTTAAACACCGTCTCCCTGGAGTGCAGTGGTACCATCATGGCTCCCTGCATGAGTCTCGAACTCCTAGGCTTAAGTGATCCTCCTGCCTCAGCCTCCTGAGTAGTTGGGACTGCAGGTGCAGCCACCACGCCCGGCTAAATTTTTTTTTTTTTGGTAGTGTGATGGGATCTCGCTATATTGCCCAGGTTGGTCTCGAACTCCTGGCCTCAAGTGATCCTCCTGCCTGGGCCTCCCAAAGTACTAGGTTTACCATTACCACCCTGCCAACCTGTAATAATACTTAAAAAAGGAGAAAGAACAACAGAAAAAAAAAAAAAGGATTTCTCTGCTTCCCCAAAGTGAGAAAAAAAGAAAAAAGAAAGAACCCACTCGGGTGAGCCGTGGAGGTGACCCAGGGCAGCCACTCTTATCTTTCAAAGTAGACTTCTAAAGAGACAGAATTTGGCATTTGTCCAGTCTCTGTCCCACAAACGGTTTTCCAGTAGAGTCAAGTATCTCCAGTTGATAAGGAAAAGTTTTCTTTTTTCCTTTTGCGGAAGAATTCCAGTTAACAAATAAAGGAATGAAGCCGACATTTGGTGACGTTAGAATCATGAGTTAGACACATGACGTTTTGCAACTTTTTTTTCCCTTTACCTAGAGGATCCACTGGGTAGACGTTCTGGAACATCCGCAGAAATTATCTGTAGTGTATTCTCAGGGCAATTTTAATCTATGCTCCCAAGGTAAAAAAATATATAAAAGGAAATTTTAAAAAAAGAAAGAAATCATTGATTGTAGCAAAGATGGTGGAAACCAATGGAGGGAAGGTCGATGAGGAATTTGATCCTAGAGGGACTGAGTTGCTACCACCTGGACATTTTGGTCTATCTAGCACCACCCTGCTTGGGACACACAACATTATGACCCTTCTGATGTCATGCAATAGGCCAGGCACTGTGGCTCACGCCTGTAATCCCAGCGCTCTGGGAGGCCGAGGTGGGAGGATCGCTTGAGGCCAGGAGTTTGAGACCAGGCTGAACAAGAGCGAGACCCTGTCTCACCTAAAAATAGAAACATTGGCCAGATGTGGCGCATGCCGGTAGTCTCAGCTACTCGGGAGGCTGAGGTAGGAGGATCGCTTGAGCCCAGGAGTTGGAGGCTGCAGTGAGCTGTGATGATGCCACTGCACTCCAGCCTGGGCGACACAGCAAGACTCTGTCCCAAATCAAACAACCAAGGAAACAACAAACAGACACGACAGCACAAATATTGTATGATTCCACTCATGAGAGGTCCCCTGGAGGCGTCAGATCCGCAGAGACAGGAAGTAGGGCGGTGGGTGCCAGGGGCTGGGGAGGGGGTGGGGAGTGAGTGTTTCACGGGGACAGAGCGTCAGTTTGGGAAGACGAGAAAGTTCTGGAGCTGGAGGGTGGCGATGGCTGCACAGCCATATGAATGTGTCAATGCCACTGAGCTGTGCACTTAACAATGGCTAAGACGGTACATTCCACGTCATTCATATTTTACCGCAATTTTAAAAAGTAAGGTGAGATCTGGCTATGCTGTCCGGGCCGGAGTGCAGTGGCTACTCAAACTCCTGGGCTCAAGCAACCCTCTGGCCTCAGCCTCCTGAGCGGTGGGACTCCAGACACACACAGCTTCGCCTGGCTGGAATTATTCTTTTATTTTCCTCGTGGGCTTGATCACTGGTAATACGCAGACATACAGCTGGTTTTCGTGTCTCGATTTTGCATGCTGCAACTCTGCTGCTGAGCTCATCTCTTCCAACAGTTCTACTGTGGATCCTTCAGGGTTTTCTGCCTGTGTGATCACATCATCTGTAAAGAGAGATAACTTTCCTTTTTCCTTTCCAATGTGGATGCCTTTTATTCCTTTTTCTTTTTGTCCTATTTTTAGTAGAGATGGGGTCTCGCTCTTGCTCAGGCTGGTCTCGAACTCTTGGCCTCAAGCGATCCTCCCACCTCGGCCTCCCAGAGTGCTGGGATGACAGGCGTGAGCCACCGCGCCCGGCCTAGGCTTGTTTCTAACATCTCCTTTAGAGGCAGAAAACGTCACCTATGGTGATAACACATTGCTCTGTACTGGAATGTATCCATATAAATACATGCGCACTGTATTTATTAATAAATGTAAGATGCTTTTGCTGTGTCGCTACCGTGAAATTCACAACTCACAGGTATTCTTGCCTAGGAAATGGCTCCATTTCTTTAAGTACAAAAAGGAAACAACTGTATCTATATATACATCTCTCCATCCATCCTCATGTCTGTTACATAACCGCGGAGGTGGTTTGTGAATTTGGTCGCAATTGGGAAGGATCTGATTTAGATCTGAGGAATTCTTTCTAAAAACTGGGCTGCAGGCCGGGCGCAGTGGCTCACGCCTGTAATCCTAGCTCTCTGGGAGGCCGAGGCAGGAGGATCGTTTGAGCTCAGGAGTTCGAGACCAGCCTGAGCAAGAGCGAGACCCCGTGTCTACCAAAAATAGAAAGAAATTAATTGGACAACTAAAAATATATAGAAAAAATTAGCCGGGCATGGTGGCGCATGCCTGTAGTCCCAGCTACTCGGGAGGCTGAGGCAGTAGGATCGCTTGAGCTCAGGAGTTTGAGGTTGCTGTGAGCTAGGATGACGCCAGGGCACTCACTCTACCCAGGGCAACAGAGTGAGACCCTGTCTCAAAAAAAAAAAAAAAACACATCAAATATCATCAAGTATTTGTCTCCAAAGGAGCGATAAAATGGGATAAAACAGTTTTATATTTTCCCATTTTAAAACTTCTAGACTTCTGGTGATCAATATAACTCACCAATTACATGACTGAAAAGTTATATAATGGTTTCTTAATGAATTTCAGAACAATGAATAAAGTCTTAAGAAAATAATATGACATGTTTGCAATTATTTCCCCAGGGATTTAGGAAGTAATAAGATTGAAAATCTTCCACCGCATGTATTTAAGGATCTGAAGGAGCTGTCACAATTGTAAGACTGATATTAATTTTGCCACTTCGTTTCTTTATTTTATTATTTTTTAAGTTGTGGTAAAATTCACATAACAAAACTAGCCATTTTTAAATGTGCAGTTGAATGGCATTAACTATATTCACGTAGTTACACAACCATCATCGCTAGCCACCTCCAGAATTTTTTCATCTTGCAAAACTGAAACTCTGTAACCACTAAACACTAACTCCCCATTCACCCTTCCCCTTTGCCCCTGACAACCAACCTTCTACTTTCTGTCTCTATGAACTCAACTACCCTAGGTATGTCATATAAGTGAAATAATAGGATATTTGTCTTTTTGTGACTGGCTTATTTCACTTAGCATAATGTCTTCAAGGTTCATCCATGGTATACCATAAGTCATAATTTCCTTCCTTATTAAAGATGAATAATATTTGTGTGTATATAATACATTGTGTTCATCAATTCATCCATTAATGGACCCTCGGGTTGCATCCATCTTTTGGATTTTGTAAATAATGCTGCTATGAACATAGGTGTACAAGTATCTGTTCAAGTCCCTCCTTTCTTTCAATTTGGGGAGTTACATAACCTCAGAAGAAGAATTGCGGGATCATACGGTACTGTAATTCTATTTTTATTCTGTGTGTAATTCTGTTTTCCATAGGAGTTATACCATTTTACATTTCCACCAGCAATGCACACGGGTCCCAATTTCTCCACATCCTTCCAACATTTGTTGTTTTCTGGGGTTTTTTTCATAATATTCATCCTGTGACTGTGAAATAGTATCACATTATGGTTTTGATTTGCATTTCTCTAATGATTAGTGATGTTGAGTATTATTTCATGTCCTTATTGGTCATTTGGATATCTTCTTAAAAAAATTTATTCAAGTCCTTTGTCCATTTTCTAATTGGATTGTTTGGTTTTATTGTAGTCGTTGAGTTGTAAGAGTTCTTTATGTATTCTTGATATTAACCCCTTTTCAAATATATGATTTGTGAATATTTTATCCCATTGCATGAGTTGTCTTTCCAGTTGTTCTTTGATGCACAAAAGTTTTTAATTTTCATTTAGTCCAGTTTTTCTATATTTTCTTCTGTTCCTTACTCTTTTGATGTCATATCCGAAATGGCACCAAACATCATTGATGTCATGTCATGAAGATTTTCCCCTATGATCTCTTCTAAGAGTTGTATAGTTCTAGCTTTTACATTTAGGTGTTTAGTCCATTTTGAGTTAATTTATGTACCTAGTGTAAGGTAAAGGTCTAACTTCATTCTTCGGCATGTGAATGTCCAGTTTTCCAAACACGGTATGTTGAAAAGACTGTTCTTTCCCCATTGAATGGCTCTGGCGCCCTTGTTGAAAATCGTTTGACCATATATGTGTGGGTTTATTCCAGCCTCTTTATTCTATTCCATTAGCCTATATGTCTGTCTTTATGTCAGTATCACACTGTCTGATTGTTATAGCTTCGTAGTAAGTTTTGAAATCAAATAGTGTAAGATCTCTGTTTTCAATATCGTTTTGATGATATTGGGCTCCCTTGGATTTCCATATGAATTTTAGGATGGATTTTATATTTCTGAAAACAGTGTCAATGAGATTTTGATAGAGATTACCTTGAATCTGTGGAACATTTTTGGCAATATTGATGTCTTAACAAGGTTAAGTCTTCCGATCCATGAACCCAGGATATCTTTCCTTTCATTGGTGTTTTCTTTAATTTCTTTCAGCAACAGTCTTCAGTTTACAGGGTACATATCTTTCCCCTCCTTGGTTAAGTTTATTGAAATATTTTATTCTTTTGATGCTATTGTAAATGGAATTATTTTCCTAATTTCCTTTTTGGATTGTTCATTGTGTATAGAAACATAACTGATTGTTGTGTGTCGGTTTTGTATCCAGCAATTTTGCAGAATTTGTTTATTAATTCTAACAGGGTTATTTTTGTTGTCGTTAAATCTTTATGGTATTATGCATATCAGACCACATCAACTGTGAACAGAGATAATTTTTCTTTTCCAATTTGGATGCTTTTTATTTCCTTTTCTTGATTAATTGCTCTGATTAGATCTTCTAATACTATGTTTAATAGAAGTGGTAAAAGAGGCACCCTTGCCTTGTTTTTGATCTTAAAGGAAGTCTTTTGGTCTCTCACCATTGAGTATATTAATTATAGATTCTCGTATATGTCCATGTATGTCTTTTTTTTTTTTTGAGACAGAGTCTCACTCCATCACCCCAGCTAGTGTGCAGTGGCATCATCATAGCTCACTACAACCTCACACTCCTGTTCTCAAGGGATCCTCCTGCCTCAGCCTCCCAAATAGCTGGGACTGCAAGTGTGCATCTCCATGCCTGGCTAATTTTTTATGTTTTTAGTAGAGATGGGGTCTTGCTCTTGCTCAGGCTAAGGTGTTTTTTTATGTGAAGTAGTTTTCTTCTATTTCTACTGTATTGAGTCCACCTCATTTCTTTCATACAACTCATTTTTCATTGCCGTTCTTCCTCTCTTTCCTTCTTTCTTTAACAATGGCTCCCCCAGCAGTTCCCTTCATCCTCCACCAAACTAATGGTCTAATATTGAGTAAATTTTTTGAAAGAGAACTTTTTCTGAGAAGTTTTCTTTAATCAATGATTCTTGTTACAAAGTGTTGTTTTACAAAGATTCTGAAGTTCTCTCCTTTTAAATTCAGCTTTAAATTCCCTTTAAAGAGGTGCATGCCTATAATTCCAGTGATTTGGGAGGCTGAGGCAGGAAGATCCGCCAAGCCCAGGAGTTCAAATCATGCATGGGCAACATAGCAAGACCCCCATCTCTTAAAAAAGAAATAAATAAATTCCTTTTAAATTGTACTTTCCATTTCACGTTTCACAAAACACTAGTACAATATGTCACTCTTCTACACAAGATTCGTTGTCAAAGGTATGTAGCATGATTTCATTAATTCACTTTTGACTTACTTAGTGAGATTATATCATTTTATTTAAACCACTTCTGATTCTAGGCGAAACATGAAACAGGTATGGCTCTTTCTGGGTTCCCTTCCCCTTCTCTGGTGGAAGTCCTTTATTAGCAGCTCTGCCTCCAGACATAGGTGGTATTAGCTCTTGCTCTGTCACTGTCACAATCATGGAGTACTTACCACCGTTCAGGCACTGTTCTGTGTGTTGTATCTCACTAATTCACTTACATATACAATCAAGCCTATGAGCCAAGTCTGTTACTATACTTTTTATTTGACAAACAAAAATTTGTATGTATTTATCATGTACAACATGATGTTTGAAATATGCATATGTTGTGGAATGGCTAAATTGAGCTAATAATATATGCATTATCTCACATACTTACCCTTTTTTGTGGTGAGAACATTTAAAATCTGTTCTGTTAGCCATTTTCAAGAATATAATACATTGTTATTAGCTATAGTCATCATGTTGTACAATAAATTTCTTAAACTTATTCCCCCTTTCTAACTGAAATTTTGTACCTTTTGACCAGCATATCCCAATCCCTCCCTGGCTGCCCCCAGTAACGACTATTCTACTCTCTACTTCTATGAGTTCAACTTTTTTAGATTCCACATATAAATTAGATCATGTAGGATTTGTCTTTCTGTGCCTGACTTATTTTACTTAACATAATATCCTCCAGGTTCATCCATATTGTTGCAAATGACAGAATTTCCTTCTTTTTAAAGGCTGAAGAGTATTTCATTGTGTATATGTACATTTTCTTTATCCATTCATCCTTTGATGGACACTTAGTTGAATTCCATACCTTGTCTATTATGAATAATGCTGCAGCAAACAGCAGCAGATATGTCTTCAACATACTGATTTCATTTCCTTTGGATATATACCAAGTAGTGGGAATGCTGAATGATGTGATGGTTCTATTTTAATTTTTTGAGGAACCTCCATACTGTTTTACGTAATGGATGTGCTAATTTACATTCTGACCAACAGTGTGCAAAGATAACCTTTTCTTCACATCCTCATCAGCATTTATCTTTCATCTTTTTGATAAAAGCCATCCTAAAAGATGTGAGGTAATATTTCATGGTGGTTTCAATTTGCGCTTCTCTGATGATTAGTGATGCTGAGCATTTTTTCATATACCTGTTGGCCATTTGTATGTCTTCCCTTGAGAAATGTCTATTCAGGCCTTTTGCCTATTTTTTAACCAGGTTATTTGTTTTCTCATATAAGTTTCTTATACATTTTGGATATCGATCCCTTATCAGATATTTCATTTGCAAATATTTTCCGCCACTCCATAGGTTGTCTCTTCACTCTGCTGATTGTTTCCTTGGCTGTGAAGAGGCTTTTTAGTTTGATGTTATTGGATTTGTCTATTTCACTTTTGTTGCCTGTATTTTGGAAGCCATATTTAAAAAATCATTGCCCAAACCCATGTCATAAAGTATTTCCCTTGTTTTCTTTTTCTACTAGTTTTATAGTTTTACAGTTTAAGACTTTAATCCATTTTGAGTTGTCCTATATGTTTTTTAATGTTTAAAAGTAACCCAAAATAAACAGATATTACTCAAGTAATTTTCAGAAATGACTTATTGCTGCCTTTTTTTAAAAACAGGAATCTTTCCTATAACCCAATCCAGAAAATTGAAACAAACCAATTTGATTATCTTATCAAACTCAAGTCTCTGTAAGTATTCACATATGGCAATAGTTTTATCATTAAATTGTTATTTAAATACTAATTATGTATATTTTTATAGAATCTTTCAAATCATAAGCTTTATTTCCAGGATACAAAGCTGTATATTTCCAGGAGTTAAGCCACAAAAACAAATAAGATGAGTGCTTGCTGGGCTATAACAAATGGACAGATATTACAGCTATTGTCTTATATATTTATAAACTAAAAATTAAATAACGATGAATCACTTTATATTTTTCTATTAGTCACCAGGAGCTTATATTGTTTTGTTTGCTTTGACCCTCTAAATGCATGTGTGCATATTCATTACTCCATTAGCACTGGGCATTTAAGAATTTGTTACAGGCATCTTTACCCCAAGATGAAATATTCTAGATTATATAAATCATTACTTGCACCATGAAAAAAAAGACAAAAATTCTGTTAAGGTCTATGAATTGTTAAAAAGATAAACTGCAGTTTATTTAAGCGCTCCCTCAGTAAAATGACATTTTATTAGAAAAAAAGTATTACTTAAAAATTATTAGAAAAATTTCAAAGATATAAAACTCTTCTGCCATTGTAATATTGTCCAAAGAATAATGTTTGTTCACCTATTCCACAAATATTTATTGAGTATCTATCATACACGAAGCATTGTGCCATGATCTATGAGGATCCAAAAAAAGTCAAATAGGGAAGATAATATGTATGTAAATAACACAATCAAAAAGAGGAGGAGTTAGGGAAGTGTCTAGGGTGGGCTATGACTATTTCATTCAGAATAACTGTTAACTAAAAACATTTTATTAAATTATTCTTCACAAAAACTCACTTTATTATACTATGTATAACACATATTCTTTTGATTGATTATTAATTTGGTATTTTTAGCAGCCTAGAAGGAATTGAAATTTCAAATATCCATCAAAGGATGTTTAGACCTCTTATGAATCTCTCTCACATGTAAGTAGACGGGTTTTTTTGTTCTTCACCTTGATTTTAATCTTTATATTTTCACGTGTATTGTGATAACACATCCATACCCAATACATCTAATCAATAATATTTTCTACTAATTTGACTGGTATGGACTGAATTTTTGTGTTTCCCCAAAATTAATACATTGAAATCCTAAGTGGAGTGGTGTTAGGAGGTTAGGCCTTTGGGAGGTGATTAGGCGATGAGGACAGAGCCTTAATGAATGGGATCAGCGCCCTATGAAAGAGACTTCAGAAACTTCCCTTACCCTTCCACCATGTGAAGACATAAGAAGATGATGACCATCTGTGTACCGGGAAGCAGGCCTTCCCCAGACACTGACTATTCTGGCACCTCGATCGTGGACTTCCCAGCATCTGCAACTGTGAGAAATACATGTTTGTTGTTCAAGCCACTCAGTCCATGGTATTTTTGTTATAGCAGCTCAAACAAACTAAGACATTTCTAAACAATAATTAACTCTTAAAACTTTGATATTGGGCGGGGTGATTTTTGGATTTCCATAGTATGGTAGAATCTCAGAGGAGATTTCTTGAATAACAGGAAACATAAGTATGGGAAGAACCCATTCAGTCTTGTTAGACGTTCTCCTCAGCTCTGGGTACTATCCACAGATATAGATGTTTACCCAATGAGCTAGTAATTTGTACACATGGTGCAAGTGCTATGTGACGAAGAAGCAGGAATTTATATAATGTCAAATAATTATAAACAAATAATTGCTGCAAATAAAGGAAGATAAGAAGAAATCCCCCTCAGTGAAAATTGCCCTGAGTGTCAGGGCAGGATTGGAGTAAGCGTGCACAGATGAAATGGTAAATGTTGAAAAATGTTTTATTTGCGGGTAGGAGGGGTTGGGGGTGGGTAAACTCACAACTCATGGACAGGGTGAGCGTTGTAGAGAGGAAAGAGCTCGTCTCAAATTATGGTTGGGATGTGCAAAGTCATAATATGTAACCAAAATGTTTGCACCCCCATCTTCCTGAAATAAAAAAAAATCTAGTGTGAGCCATAGGCATGTTAGCAAGTAGTTACAAATAGCAATATAACCTCTGTAACAGAAAAGTCACAGGAGCACAGAGGAGAAAATATTTAATCCCTCTCCTGAGAGTGAAAAGGCAAGAAAAGTTGCGGCACCAGTAGGAGTTATGTAATGTGCATTTATTTACATTTGCTAGACTCTGAAAACCCAATGAAAGTTTCTCTGGATAGGTTCATTTTGTTGATCACATGCTAACAGTTTATATTCTAATATATGTCTAACACTTGTATATTCATTATGCCTATTCGTTATTTTCACCCACACATTCTTTTATAGTGAAATCAAATTAATGAGAATTAAATCGATGATTAAAGTTTCAGAATTCCTATTGTTTTACATTCCTCTGAGTCTCCTATTAAAACATCTTCTTTCTACAGAGATAATGTAGACAACCAATATTAATGTATGGTGACACTGAATTAAATTTAAAATCTTATTTTACCTTCTCTTTGTACACCAGATATTTTAAGAAATTTCAGTATTGTGGATATGCACCACACGTTCGCAGCTGTAAACCAAACACGGATGGAATTTCATCTCTGGAGAATCTCTTGGCAAGCATCATTCAGAGAGTATTTGTGTGGGTTGTATCTGCAATTACCTGCTTTGGAAACATTTTTGTCATTTGTATGCGACCTTATATCAGGTCTGAGAACAAGCTGCATGCCATGTCAATCATTTCTCTCTGCTGTGAGTATTTCCTAGTTAAAGAGAAATTATAGTTTTGAAATATAAAAAAAGCAGTGTTATTAGAACATAAATTCTGTGAGTGGTAGAATTACGGGATTTAAAATTTTTTCCTTTTCGCTTGTATGTTGTTTTTATATTTTCTATGATGAAAATAGAATTACTTTAGTGATAAGAAAGAAATAATTTTTTAAAACAAGAAAATTCTATCACACTACACATATTAATGAAGCTCTCCTTCATTAGTTTGCTCTCATATAGTGGTCTGAAGGCATAAAATCTAAAATCTTTTACTACAAATAAAATTGCAAACTTCTATGGTCACATTTTTGCATCCAGAGCTGTATTTACTTTTTTGTTTGCATGTCCAGTTTGTAGATATTGACTTAATAGCTAGTTGTTTTTCTGGTTTTAAGACACTGGAATCTTTTCCATTCATAACCTGAAATATGTAAATAAGAAAATACTTTCAGATAGTAGTAATCTTTTTTAAAAAGTTGTTGAAATGTGATTGCAAAGTATTATGTTAAAAAGGGACTACAAAAGAAATAAGCAAGAAACCGGTCCTCAGGACATCTGTAGTCTGGGTCAAGTGGCCTAGAATTTATTCATACTGCCTCAAACAAGTAAGCATCAATCCACTCTATGTTCCACTTTTTTATGTATGCTGTCTCATATATTACCCTTGCCCTTGTCCAAAGTCTGTCTAATTGTTTTTCCCACTACAAGTTACAAATAAGTAGAACACAGAAATTGTATTGTTAGTTACAAAATTTGGGGTAAATTGGATTTCCCTGGTGAAGGCTAGAATATAACTTCAGGGTTAAAGGATTAGGGTCAACCTTATAATTTATACAGTGATTTTAGGGACTTGGTGTAGAATACTTGCACACTCAAAAAAATCTCACCTCCTTTCTGACATGTTAGTTTAAAAAGAAAATATGCCAAGTAGGGTATCCCATTGAGAGCTGATGTTCAGTATGGGAGAGCCTAAAAAGAGATGGAGAAAGATGTAAAAATAGACAGAGAGAAGCAGACAAAACAATTTTGCTTAGACCAGCTCTGGTGAGTCATTTAAGCCCCTCAAAATTGTACTGACTGCAAAGCAGTTCATAATTATTCATATCTTCTAAATTATAGGCTTCAAAACTCATAGTCATTACTCTATCACAGGAACTTCTGAATTACTTTCTCTGAGATTTGGGGTGATGTCCTTAGCCTATTGAGCTGGAAGAATCTCAGAGGAAGGGCTGAACCAAATAATGTGATCCTCATCTAGGTCCCTAATTGAATGCTCAACATAATTGCATCTTATTCATTTATTTAACACTTCTAGGGAATGGGTCTAGAATGGAGAACAAAATAGACAATATCTATGCACCTATAGACTTGCATTTTAAAGGAAAATGAAGAAATGATTGCATTGTTAACTGTAGAGAGTGCTGTGAGCGTAGTTACCAGAGAGAGTTGATGACTAGGTCCTCATCCATAAATGAATTCTTAGGAGAATAAAAATTACCTCTTCCCAAGGTAGAAAAAACTTGACTGTTTTTGCTAATACTAAAAATATTATTGTTTGTTGATAATTCCATCATACTTGTTTATTTTTCTAAATTTGTGAAACTTTCTGACCCCTCTAGGTGCCGACTGCCTAATGGGAATATATTTATTTGTGATCGGAGCCTTTGACCTAAAATTTCGCGGAGAATACAATAAGCACGCACAGCTGTGGATGGAGAGTCTTCATTGTCAGCTCGTGGGGTCCTTGGCCATTCTGTCCACAGAAGTATCAGTTTTACTTCTAACATTTTTGACATTGGAAAAATACATCTGCATTGTGTATCCTTTTAGATGTTTGAGACCTGGCAAATGCAGAACAATTACAGTTCTAATTCTCATTTGGATTATTGGGTTTATGGTGGCTTTCATTCCACTGAGTAATAAAGAATTTTTCAGAAACTACTATGGCACCAATGGAGTATGTTTCCCTCTTCATTCAGAAGTTACAGAAAGTATTGGAGCCCAGATTTATTCAGTGGCAATTTTTCTTGGTGAGAAACTGTATGGTACAAACCCTTTCATTCAAATGCTGGAATAACTCACAATATGAAACTCATTATACTTTCTGATGCTCAGAAATTGTTATTTCAGATCTTCTAATCAGTTCTTCTCAGTAAGGGTGGGGGTGAATTCTATCAGAATCCCCAAAAAGTATTTTTCCCCCAAATTATACCTTTATCATATAAATTCCAACCTGACACAGCCTAATAAAAAGCACTAACCATTTGTATTTCTTGTTTTCATCCTAAAAATATTAAGCGAAATATAAATTGGCTCTTTGCCTTTATAATATAAACATCATGGTATTTATTATCTTTTCAAATTCTTGTGTGTAGCCACACACATCTTGGACTTAAGAGTATACATACAACTGCTCGAAACCAGCAATGTAAAAATATTCTCAAAGTACAGCACAAAGTAATTCCATTTTGAAAAAAAATCACTAATACTAGAAAGTTTAAAGGCCCAAATATTTATTGAATTACTATCATTTAATTTTAATATGCCATTTTAAAATTAAGCATTTTATCGTTCTTCATTCAATAGTACTTCAACTCAAAAAAATTCATTATTTTAGTTCACCTTAGTCATTCTTTATGAAGAACAAAAAATGCATGCTACGTTTTTTGTATTTTTAATAATAGTACCTAAGGATATGTTTTATTTATATGTTTTGAAAAAAAATGTTCCTGTACATTAATAATATTCCTTGTCTTCTAAATAGGTATTAACTTGGCAGCATTTATCATCATAGTTTTTTCCTATGGAAGCATGTTTTACAGTGTTCATCAAAGCGCTGTGACAGCAACTGAAATACCAAATCAAGTTAAAAAAGAGATGATACTTGCCAAAAGATTTTTCCTTATTGTATTTACTGATGCATTATGTTGGATACCTATTTTTGTGCTAAAATTTCTTTCGCTGCTTCAAGTAGAAATACCAGGTACAGTTTTTTTTCCATAAAGAAATAATAAATCTATTTGTGTAGTGTTTTTCTAAGAAAGACAATTAAGATCCTTAACACTAACCAATTTCGAGAATTATAAGCCAGGGTTATATGTACTTTAGGCTCTGCTCATCAATAATGTTTAGTGGGAAGAAACTGTTTCATTTTTTCCATAAATGCCTAGTGACACAATTATTATTGGAACAAAAGAATAATGAATGACCAAAACAAATTACCCGGTGTTGAAATTTTAATAATCACATGTTTAAGATGACCAGAAAGGAAAAGAGGCCAAAACAATTATAATTACTTCATTTTTTTAAATAATTTAAGAAATATTTCTTCCTGAAATACATGCGATTTAAAGAACATTATCCCAAAGTATGAGAAATAAATAGAAGCAAACACTTTTGGTATTTAAATATAATGTGCATCATATTTATTACAATGACTATTATTTGGGGAAAAAAAGAAAATAACAAGTTTTGGTGAGGATTTGGAGAAATTGGACCCCTTATACACGGCTGTGGAAAACAATATGGCAGCTCCTCAAAAAATTAGACATAGAATTATCATACAATGTGACAATCCACCTTCTGGAAAAATACCCAGAAGAATTGAAAACAGGACCTCAAACAGATATGTGTACACTTACATTCCTAGCAGCATCATTGACAATGTCCAAAAGGTAGAAGTGACACAAGTGTCTATAGATGAACAAATGCATAAACAAAATGTGGTATGTACACACAATGAATAATATTATTCAGCCTCATAAAGGAAGGAAATTCTGACAAATGCTACAATATGGGTAAACCTTGAAAATATGATTCTAAGTTAACTAAGCCAGACTTAAAAGGACAAATATTTTATGATTCCACTTACGTGAGGTTCCGGGAGTAGTCAAATTCATAGACAGAATGGAAGATGAAATAGTTCTAGAGATTGTCATAATGGTTGCACAACAATGTGAATGTACTTAATGCCACTGAACTGTACATTTAAAAAGTGGAAATATGATAATTTTTAATGTATATTTTGCCACAATAAAAAGTATGCAAACATCCTGTTAATTGTATATGTAATGTGGTATATATTCACATCATTAAAAGTTATATATATAATTTTAATTTTGGTCTATCCCATGGATGATAGTGATAGTATCTTACATTTTCTGAATAACAAAAATAGGAATGATAGCATCATTTAAATTATAATAAAAACTTGAGTATTTGGTAGCTGCATATATACTGGAGTGATTCTTAAGGTAGGTTTAGCCAAAGATGTTTTTGCTGAAATAAGTATCTGGTCAAAAGCCCAAAAATGTGTATCTATTTTAAAATCAAATAGCAGAAATCTATTAAAGATAATTCTACATCTTCTGAGAAATACTATATGCACTATCTAGTAATTAAAACATTTGAAAAGCTATAATTTAAATACTTAACAATATAATTTTTCCTAAAACGCAATCATAACAGTGTGTAATCACTTCATGGAAATATTTATAATGGAATACTCTTGTTGCATATTCAAGAAAAACTCATTGGCAAAGAACCCTGTTCTTTTGCAGCACCAGCACTCCCTGCAAACACTGGCACTCTGGAAAAACATCCTGGAAACACATATAGACTTGATATTGAATTATGTGACATCGAAGGAAAAAAATTATGACTCAAAAAGGGGTTGAGGTGGAAGAATCAAGGAAAGGAGGTTTCTGTACCTTGTAGACATCTGTAAACACTAAAACTACTTCATTTTTCTCTTCCAGGTACCATAACCTCTTGGGTAGTGATTTTTATTCTTCCTATCAACAGTGCTTTGAATCCAATTCTCTATACTCTGACCACAAGACCATTCAAAGAAATGATCCATCAGCTTTGGTATAACTACAGACAGAGAAGATCTATTGACAGCAAAGGAAGTCAGAAAACATATGCTCCGTCATTCATCTGGATAGAAATGTGGCCACTGCAGGAGATGTCACCTGAGTTAATGAAGCCGGCTGTTTTCACAGACGCTTGTGAAATGTCACTAATTTCTCAATCAACTAGACTCAATTCCTATTCGTAACTGATTCTGAAACCCATTTCTTTACTGAGTATACTGTGGGGTGCTTCAGGAGGGATTTACTGGTATGAAATAAATACCACAATATTAACAATTTATAATAATGGCTAAGATAAATTAGCTTACAAGGAAATGGGGGAAAATGAAAGTTACTAATGCTCATATAAAAGGAAGTAATTATATTGATAATATGTATATATTAGTACATATTTTGCATAGGAAATTAAGAGAACTCTACTTCAAACAGATTCATTCATTCTTCTAACATGTGTTTATCGAGTACCCACTCTGCACATAGCACAGTGGTAAATTCCTGGAAGTAGACAGACCAGAACCTTTTTAATCTGTAGATTGTGTTTAATTACAAAAGACTATAAAACATCTATTTGCAGCTCCTAGTTTAAAGTAGAGCTTTGTCTGTCATGCATATTAGCAAACATAAGAATCATAGGCACTTTTAAATACAGGTTTAAGATTTGGAATACTCAGTGACATGGCATCACAGAAAATGTCTGATTGCTTGCAAAATACAGATATTCTGTTTTAAGAATCTGTTTTATCTCTCTTTAAGTCTCCATTCACTTGAGAGCCAATATAACATTTATGACTATAAAAAAAGATGCTTTGCTATAAACTCAAAAATAATATTTCTTTGTCACTTCCTGCTCAACTTTCTTTTTGCTTTAAATGAGCACCCTCATTTGGGATTGGAATAGGAGAGTAGGAGTATGGCAAAGAAGTGAATCAGAAAAGCTAGAATGAGGAAAAACTTTTTGATGAATGGAACAGAATTGAGAATCAAAAAATAAATTCTCATGTATTCGGTTAATTGTTTTTCAACAAGGGTGCCAGACAACCAAATGAATAAAGAACAGTCTTTTCAACAAAAGATGCTGGGACAATTGGATATTCACTTGCAAAAGAATAAAGTTGGACTCCTGCTTCATGCCATATACAAAAATTAACTCAAAATGAGTTAACAACCCAAGGATAAAAGCTAAAACTGCAAAACTCTTAGAAGAAAACATAGGAGTAAATCTTCAAGACCTAGGATTTGGCAATGGATTCTTGGATATGACAACAAAATCATGAGCAACAAAAGAGAAAAAAATAGATAAATTAGACTTCAACTAAATTAAAAACATTTGTGCATCAAAGAACATTATCAAGAAAGTGAAAAAGACAACCTAGAAAAGTGGAAGAAAATATCTGCAGATCATATATTGGAGAAATGCTTAATATCCAAAATATATAAAAAACTCTTATGACCCAACAGCACCAACAGTAAAAATAATAAAAAAAAAAATGGGCAAAGGACTTGAATTGACATTTCTCTGAAGAAGATAAACGAATAGCCTATAAGGACATGAAAAGATGTTCAACATCACTAATTATTAGAGAAATGCAAATTAAAACCACAATGAGATAACACTTCATACATACTAGGAGAGCTGTCATAAAAAAAAAAAAAAACCCAAATCAGAAAATAACAAGTGTTGGAGAGGATGTGTAGAAATCAAAGTCCTTGAACATTGCTAGTGGTAATGTAAAAGGGTGCAGCTGTTTTAAAAAAGTTCAGCATTTCCTCAAAATATTAAAAATAGAATTACCATATGACCCAGCAATTTCACTCCTAGATACAAACCCAAAAGAATTGAAAACAAGACACAGATACTTGTATGCAAATTTTCATTGCAGCATTAGTCACAGTAGACAAAAGACGGAAACAATTCAAGTGCCCGTCAATTGATGAATGGTTAAACAAGTGTGGCTTATACACATACAATGGAATATTATTCAGTCATTGAAAGGAATGAAGTTCTGATAATGCTACAACACGAAGAAGGTAATATAAGCCAGATATAAAAGGTCAAATATTGTATGATTCCACTTACATGAAATATCTAGAATAAGCAAATTCATAGAAACAGAAAGTAAATTAGAGATTATTAGGGGCTGAGGGGTTGAGAGGGTGATGGCTACGAAGTGCAGAGCATCTTCCTGGGCTAAAAAAAATGTTCTAAAATTGTTTGTGTTGATGGATAGACAACTCCATGATTATACTAAAAGCCATTGAATTGTATACTTTAGATGGGTAAATTTTATGGTATGTGAAATATCTCAAAAAAGCAGTTAAAAGGAAAAAGAAAGAAAGAAGATCTGGAATGCACTGACTCAGGAAGGAAAGGTTTGTGTGTACATGTTTCACTCTGAGGAGAAAACAACATCAAGAGATGGCTTTACCTTCTCTTGGCACAGCCAGTACATGAAATCGTAACTTTTCTTCTCTGGTCTATTGGGAATTTTTGCTTTCATAATTCGAAAACTTTAAGCAGAAAAAAAAAATGTTTTAAGGTAGTTTTAAATACTAGAAATGTTTGGAACATGAAAATACTGGAATCAAAAACATAATGCATTTATTGAGTATATAATTGTATAGACTTATTTCTAAAATAAATTACCTGAAATTTAATTCTATTAAAAACATGATTGTTTTGGGTTCTTTCTGTTCTTATTTGGAATGATCCCAATAAGTTTTCTACTTGAAGAATGTGGTATATTTTCAGTAAAACTCAGAACATAATAGAAAATTATAGTTCTTATAATATTTAATAATATAACTACTTATGTTTTATTTCAATAAATAGAATGCATTTTTTAAATAGCCTACAAAAAATAAACAATAAATAACTTATAAAAATAAAAACATTTTAAATTCTTTTATAATAATTATTTGAGCTATTTATTATTTAGAAGTCTTATTACTAATATTAAGTAAGAAAATAGGAAAATATTCTTAAAAAGAGAATCTAAAAAGGAGTAAAAGCAATAATTATGAAAATGGGACAGAGAAAATTTAATCCTACAAAAACCATGTTTCTAACCTGTTAAAGGGTCTTAGAAATGCAGTAAGTTTATAAAATATACGTCTGAAACTTCCCTTAGCATTTAAAATATTTCAGATGATTTTCTAGAGGCCATTTGGCTTCTTGTCTACTCAGTCCACTCACTCTTCCACCCTTCCACCTCTTCAAATAGAGTAACGTCTATTTAATTTAATTTGAGAGTAATTACCAACGTAGTATATAACACATATTAGTTCCTACTGGCTTCCATAGAAACCACACAGAAAGCACTAAATTAACCCAGATTTGTGTCAAGGCTTTCTCTCTTAGAAATATAACTTTGGTCCAAAATTCATGGACCATGCTTTAGGTCAAATCAATCCTCTAAATCGAGCAAGATAAAGTTCTTTTAAAATTTAAACTAATGTCAGGAAAATCTCGACTTTCATTTTTTACCATTTTTAGTTTAAGAACTACCAGTTCATCATGCTAATATATACTCTCTCCCAAGTAAGAACTGGCTAAATCAAAGCAATTGAGACACGGATAAAGTTGAAGGCAAAGAACAAAGGTGAAGGGGGAATATGCAGCTGGAATCGTGAAGTCACGCATTTTACTTGACACACTAAGTAGTAAGTGAATTGATACCTGAATGGGATGGACTGACCCATTCTAGGTAAGAGACCTCAAAAACCGCAAATCTGATTTTTACTAAGTTGCTCCTCTTTTTGAAAAAATTTTTTACTAGAAGCCTCATTCACTCTCATTGTTTTAAGCCTTTTTCTTATCTACGGGGTATGGCAGTCTCATCCACTTCGATGGCTTGATGCTACCTCACACACATAAATCCATCCACTCTTCTTCATCCCAATTCCCAATACCTTAGTTTGGGTCAACATCATGTCTCACTGGGATATTTACAATAGTCTTCCAACAAGTCTCTGTACCTCCAGTTCTAATTTGTTCAGGTGATCTTAATTGGTTCTTAGACTTTTTTTAAAAAATATAATCTCAGGGAAAAAAATTGAATGTTATACAGTTACTAGCACTAATATTCTATTTTGGGATGGTGTATTACTCTGGGTTCTCCACAGAAACATATATATACATATGTATAAAAAGATTATAAGGAATTGTCTCATGTGATTATGGAGGCTGGCAAGTATAAACATCTGCAGAGCTGATGACCCAGTTTGAGTCCAAAGGCTGGCAGGCTACTGCAGGACCAGGAAAAGCCAATGTCCCAGCTCAAAAGCTATCAGGCAAGAAAAGCTGATGTTCAAAGCCAGAATTTCCCCTGGCTTAGGGAAGAGTTAGCCTTTTGTTCTATTCAGGCCTTTAACTGATAGGATGAGGACGACCTGAATTATGGAGGGCAATCTGCTTTACTCAGTCTACCGATTTAAATATTAATCTCATTCAAAAATATCCTTACTGAAAAATCCAGAATAATGTTTGAACAAATATCTGGGCACCTGTGGCCCAGTCAACACGTAAAATTAACCATCACAGATGAGAAGAGTAAATAAATTGATAAATTTAAATATTAATAAGTCTAAGAGCTAGGTGGCTAGGTATGGTATAGTATACCAATTTTGGTGTCAGAGAATTACAGGCAATTATTTTATCTCAGCCTCTTTTCTATTTTATAAATAGTAATAATATCACTTTTCTCAAAGAGATGATTTTCATGGTTACATGAAATGTTTATAAAGGTCCTAACAGAGTTGCCTGACACATATTTTGTACTCAGAATTTTTGAAACCACATTATTTTTAATGTTAAAATTTTCAGAGAAATATAATTTCTCCTTAACTCTCACAAGTTCATCACTGGGACAGACCCCTGTAACAAAAGACAGATTAACAAGAGAAAAACAAGCAAGTTTGTTAACACAGTGCACATCATGTAAAAAATACAAAGACAAACCAGACTACAAAAAATAGTTGAAACATTCATAACAGATCATTAGTATTCAAAATCTGCAACATCTACAGACTGACAAGGAAAAGACAAAATAGAAAAATGAGCAAGAGATGACCTCAGAAATCACACAGTGCATTTCCTCAACATCCTGGTTGTTACACAAGTCAGCACTATACAGGGGCATGAAGACCAGGAGGCAGGACATCACTGGAACCATCTGGAGGGTGGCTACCACATACATAAGACATATTCTGTAGTGCTTTGAATACATATGTATTAAAAATATAAAACACAAACTAGAATATCCACCTCTAGAATAATGGTTACCTCTAAGGAGGGAGAAAGTGGACAGGATCAAAGAGGTAACAAAGCAAGCTTCGAATGTATCTAACATTTACATTCATATATGTATATCTGAAGAAATATATAGCCAAATGCTAATATTTTTTAAATCTGCATGGCGGAAATACATGGGTGTTTGTTAAATCATTCACCTTTCCCATATATTTAAAATATATCCATAAAAAGTTTTAAAATAATGAACCCAAAGAAGATTTGCTTTTAATAAGAGTTTATTTTTGACATTTTTAAAATTCCAATGTCAAGATACATGAAAAATATTTTTCTAATACTGAAATATGCATCTCTTTGGTATAGAAATCACACTAAAAAATTAATCAAGAACTATGATCTAATATACTAAACTATTCTTTGCCCATCCATCTGTCCCCTTTCATAGCCCCATTATACAGGGGCTTTAGAATATAGTTCTGTACACATCTCCATATTTACAAAGAACTAAGATGTCATATCAAAGATGTTCATAAGTTATATACAGTAGAGAATTAGTTGGCTTAACTGTTGACACATGACACAAACCACTAAAAAAGCAACATAAGACACAGAACAAAATAGAACATTGTCACTAAGGTCAAATAATATGAAAACAATCACATCATTTAAATTTGATACATTGGAAACAAAGAAACTTCCTTAGAATAACTATACAAACAACTTGCAAAGCTCCAAAAGTAACAGTAAAGAGCCATACATTTGATAAGGCACTTTAAAGACAGCAATCAAAGATATAAAAATATCAAATACAAAAAACTATAAAAGCAGTTAACCATAGAAGTAAATATGGAAAAAATATGCATTCATTCTAGACAGTCTTTCATTTTCTGAAGTAAAGTCTTTTTCAAAAAAATCATAGAAGGACAAAAAATTTTTATAATGTATTTTAAAAAGCTATCATCAAAATTCAGATCCTCATTTAAAAAAGGGAACATTTTCCTTCAAGTCAATGAAGTTCTAATTCATACTTTTTTTTAGAGAAACAATTAGAGTCTTTATACTAAATATAGGAAGAAAACATAGCTTTTAATTATGTTTGTCAACTGCTTTATTCAACAAACATTTAGTGAGTGTCATGTGACACTTTTTTAGGTGCTGGAGTTATAGAATAAAAAACAATCATTGTCTCTAGAAAACATAGCCTAATGGAGTTGGATCTATGATTGGCTACCTTAACATTACCTTCCTTGGTCCGTAAGATAAAGCTCAAATTCAAATTCTGCCATTCTTAGCATCTTGTTGCAAAACAAATAATGGTCTATCTAGTTTGCTACTGGTAGCACTGTGGCACTATTAATATTAACCATTTACTGATGAAATTAACTTTCATAAAGAATTCTATGAAAGTTTAGAGAGAAGAAAGTATTTAAGGATAAACAAGTTTTGGCCAGCATCAAAAATAACATCAGTATTCTGTTTTCACAAAAGTCTAGAAAAATTTCATTCTGAGTATACAAAACTGTTGAAAAGAGATCATCCTATACATGTAGTAATGTGCAAATATCACATATGAGGAAGTATGAATTATTACAGTCATTATTTAAACAACTAAGCACGTCAAATCAGTTGTCAGGTTTCAAAGAATCATAGCCTTCTTTCAAGAGGTCCCGCCATGTTTTAAGGAAACGTGCATTTTCCATACATTTGAAGGCAAGTTCTTCCACTTGAGCTGATACTGCAGATGTAGCTTCAAGAAGTTTGGTTAATGAAAATGCTGCCTGAAATTAAAGGGAAAAAAAAATGTCAAACAAGTTTATTTTTAAAATTCTCATTTTATAAATAGTTTACAAATAGCTGAAAGCCTTGAATCTAATGCCCAAATTATTTTCTTTAAAAATAACACATTTTCCGGCCAGGCGTGGTGGCTCACGCCTGTAATCCTAGCACTCTGGGAGGCTGAGGCGGGCGGATTGTTTGAGCTCAGGAATTCAAGACCAGCCTGAGCAAGAGCGAGACACCCCCGTCTCTACTAAAATTAGAAAGAAATTAATTGGACAACTAAAAATATATGGAAAAAATTAGCCTGGCATGGTGGCGCATGCCTGCAGTCCCAAGCTACTCGGGAGGCTGAGGCAGGAGGATCGCTTGAGCCCAGGAGTTTGAGGTTGCTGTGAGCTAGGCTGACGCCACTGCACTCACTCTAGCCAGGGCAAAACAATGAGACTCTGTCTCAAAAAAAAAAAAAAAAAAGTAACACATTTTCAAATTAAAACACTGGCTCTTTCAAGGAATCTAAGAAATTCTTTGACATTAAGTAAACTTTGAGAAACATGTCTGCTAGAAAAATATTCAATATGTATGAGACATGACGAGTCAGTATTTCTGTTTTAATTGAAAAGGTACCAGAGTCTCACTGAGATCAACAAGATGACTTGGACTCCTTGACACTACATACCAGAAGTATCTGAAGGACTTTATCATAACCAACTCTTACCGATATTTGGGTAACATGGGCATAGTTCCACTATTTTTACCTGCCAACACTTTAGAAAATGAAAATGTATAGCTAAAAGAATAGATACTCTCAGCTCTATCAAATAATATCAACAAAATCTCACACAAATGTAGAAAATATCCAGCTCTTGGTGGAAAATTCACTTTTTTAATCACATGTTTTCTTCACCTATGATATACAATAACATTATTCCTAGATAACACATCAGCACTTCATTTCTACATATTTACTTGTAACCAGTCCTGTTCTGCAAAAATAAAAGCTGGATCAGCACCTTTAGTCATCTTTAAAAAAAAAAAAAATACTTGTCGAGCAATGAGATAATCAAGTTCATTCCCTGGTTTTCAATCTGCAAAGAAAGGTCTATTCCACAAAGCTCTTCAGAGAAAGGTTACACTCCACATACCTCATTCCACTTGATCCCCTCAAGAATCCATAAATATAGAAACTGTGACTGTCCCCCCGTACCCCTAGCCCCCGCCTCCAGTGGTGTGTGAGTTAGGGGTAGGGAGGTGGGGTGCTGGTTTCCAGGAATTCCAGATTTAACAGAAACCATCCAGACTAATTATGCATTCTAGCAACCACAGGGAGGAGTCCTGCCCCAAACCGTTAACGAGGCCAATCAACCTGACTAAGTCCTCCAAGCTGGGTCCAGTGCGAAGCAAGCCTGAGGTAGACAATAGCAAATAGCATTATCAGCTGGCTCTGGGCAGGTGGCCAACTAGAACAGCAGCTCTAAGTCCCACGTAAAGAAATCGCAGCCCGATCCAAAGCACCAACAGGCAGCGAGGCAAATCCATGCAGTTAAAACCGTTCTCCGATAGGAGAGGAGGGGGCAGAGAGAACATGCACCAAGCGGCGCAGAACTGTGTGGTTTCGGGTTACTGGGGATGATTGAAACCAGAAGGGAAGACCCCAAAAACAGAAAAAAAAGTGCGGAGTGGAGGGATAACCGCTTAATTCCTCAATACTAAGTCTATAAGGCAGAATCCTCGGGTGGAGTGGCACTTTAGCAGCTGGCATCTTTCCCCATCCCGTCCACATCCTCAGTAGGCAGAAGGGTCAGTCGCAGGGCCGGGTGAGCGGACTCCCCGCCCCTCCCGGGCCCGGCAGCTGTCTGTCTTCCGAGAAGCGCCGGGACGCGGTCCCGGACCTCTCCGGCGACAAGACACTCACGTCTCCGATCTGCAGCTCCACTTCTTCCAGAGGGTCCACCGTCCGGCCGCTGCGCCTGCTCGGAACTGGCCAGCCCAAACTCACCGGGACGCCCGGCGAAGATGCTGAAGATGAAGGAGAAGACGGTGGCGGCGGGGGCGGCGAGGAAACCTGCAACTCCTCAGGGTCAGCCATGGGGACTAGCAAGGACTGCACAATCCGATCAGAGCAGCCGAACCGATACCAACACTCTTTTCAACCGCTCGCGCCCAAAGCTCATAGGCCCCGCCTCCTGCGGCCCGAAATCCCGCCCCATCTCCTCGTGGTTCTCAGCCCAGGACCACAAAGACTTTTCATTTTTAGGGACAGCCAATCAGATGTCAGTCATTTCAGCCCTCCTGCGCAAACCTCCAGTCGGGCTCGGAGGGCGCTTGCGCAGAAGACTACAACTCCCAGGATGCCGTACGCGCCGCTCCGCCTTCCACGGCCTTTCACTGCGCGTGCGTTGTGCTATGGCATTCGTGGGCTCCTGCCACCGCCCTGCAGCCTCCTAACCTCGCCTGGGCGCGCCGGGACTTGGAGTCTCTTTTCCTTTTTGTGTTTGGTACATGACCCGGAAGCCTCTGCTGGCCGCTCGCGTCATGCATGGCGCCGGCGCAGAGCGAGAAGGAGGCGGGAACGCGGTGAAGCAAGAGAGGTCGGCTGAGCGGAGAGGCAACCTGCAGTGGAGTTCTTGCTTCCCTGCCGGTGATGGCGCCCCCCGCTGTCTAGAGTCCACCGCCCGCGGCGAGCAGCAGACGGTCCTCTTTCCGTTGTGTCCGACCAGGAGTTCTGGTGACTTTGAATATGTTGGTGCCGCTAGCCAAGCTGTCTTGCCCGGGTAAGGGGGAACTTCGGGTGGGGTAAGTGGAGGAAAGTGGAGGAGTTAGGGCGAAATGGACAGGGTCACACATGGACGCGGTAGGCACCTCTCCCCCTCCGCCTCTCATCTGCTTTCTCGTGGTGAAGTAGGGCAAAGGGCACACTCTCCGCGCCTGTTGGTGGACCCTGGCTTCCCCACTCCCGGGTTGCTCCAATTGGAAGAATTAACATCTAGGCCAAAGGTCATGGGCGGAAAAAACTTGTCAACAAGCACCCCTCAACCTCCCGTGGACTCCTGAACTGATTGTTCCCAAATCCCTTATCCTAAAGCCCAGGTGTTACCTGTCGCCTTATTGGAAATGGAAAAAAATATTTGCAGTTTTTCTCCTTCATTCTGACCTGACTTTCGCCTTTGCAGCCAATCCTAGTCGAGTAGTAAAGAATTTGAAGTCTGATCTGTCACATCATGATTAACATTCATATGCTGCCTAAATCACCAGATTATATATACAGCCAGGGATTTTTCTACTTTGTCTAAAATTAACTCCAGAAGCTTTATCGTGTTATGGGTATTCCTTGCGCCATCAGGATGATTGATGGAGTGGATGATGTTTTTAAAGGTTTACTTAAAAACAACAAAAAAATGTTTAAGTCAAACAGAAAAGTTTATTAAAAGATCTTGAATTCTGTCGTAACTGGCTTAATTTTTTAATCTTTATTCTAAGTCTAAATTTTGGTTATGGAATCTTTAAACAGTATAATACACATTGCAAATTCAAGGATGTTCTTATGTAAATTTCATGAAAGTAGAATTTTTTAAACTTGGCCCTCATCATTTTGTTTGTATTTTCTGTCACCCATGTGTCTATACACACCTAATATGTAGATATGCTTTATGTTTTCTGGAACATCAAAGTGGTTAGATGCTCTCTGCTCTACAGCCTAATTTAGATGCAATCAGGCTTGACCCGGGTGCTAACCACATTCCACTACTGTTTCTGTTTTCTTTGGATGTGAATTCTTTGCTTTTCATAGCTTAGTATTATGTTAGGACTACTGGCATCAAAGAGGTTGGACGCAAATGTGACTTTGGTATGGTGATGTTACGAGTTCAATGGACTTTGTGACCTCACTTCCCTACCTAGGTGCCTGAATGTTCAAATCTCTAAAGTGAGAGATCAAATTTGTTTTCAGAGAAGGGGTAAAGGTTGCGACTTTTTTTTTTTTATTCCTTGTAGGAAATCAGACTACACAATTACAAATATTCTCAAGAAAATCAGTAGCCATGCAAGCAATATACGCAAGAATGACAGTTTGTCATATTCCAATCATCAGTCTTCAGAAGTAAATGATAACTTCTATACACTGAACTACAATGCATTGGAAAAAGAAATATTCTTTTAAATATTGATAATAGTATAGTCGAACTCTGGAACTGAGTTCTTCTCTAATATATTAACTTAGTTTATGTACTTTTTTTTTCAAAATTTAGGATAGGTAAATAGTAATCTAAGGCTTTAAAAGTATTCCTAATACTATAGTTTTTAATATATGTTTGCTAGTAGAGAAAATTAGTTTCTTTGCTGCTTTTTTAGACATTGATTATCAAAAACAGATTTTTAGTGTTTAAAAGAGTTCAACCACTCCAAATCTCTTCCTCTCCTGCATCCATCAAAATCTTTAATGATTGTATGGCACCAGGTTTTTACTTTAAAAAAAAAACATTTTATTGGAAAGAATAAAACATCAAATAATATTAATTGTGCAATTGAGTGCTAAAGAATAAGAATAATTAGCCTATGCCAGGCTGATTTTATTAAAACACATCTCTCCATTTAATCAGAAAGAAAGAAAATTTGATTTTACCACAGTGAGCTTCTGTGACTTCAGAGATAATTTCAAATCGAATGATAGTCTCAGAGCTTTACAGAATATTTGAAAGAATTGAGGCAGAATTTAGCTAAGGATCATCTGAATTGCTTTTTACCTGCTGTAAATGGAGGTTGTAGCTACCCCACATATCTCATAAAGTTATGAAGAATAGGATATGCTATTAAAATATGCAATTCTTAATTGTTCAGTATGTTCATGAAAGTGTAAGTTGTGTTATATAGTCCAAATCCATGTAAAATTCTTTGTTAATTTTTACTGTTTGTTGCAGTCCATTTTTGGAAATTTGTTCATTTGCAGACAGATGCTTCATAATAAACAATTTAAAAGTTAGGAAAAGGCCTGATTAATATTGCTCTATACCAGAAGTTAAACCAGATACAGGTTCCTAGGTGACAGTTGAAATTTTAACTAGGAAGATTAACAAATACATATTGATGACTTGCTTTGTGTAAGACATATGCTAGATTCTTAATTATAATGTCTGCAAGACAAAGATTGACCATAAACTTTAGAGCCGAGGGAGTGAGAAGAGTTAAATAACTTAATGAAGGTTTCGTTGCTGTTAATAAATTCAAACACAAAGTAAGCAGACTTCAAAGCCTGTCCTCTTAACCACACCTTTCCATATTGCCCTTTTTTGGTTTTGTTTTAAATTAATAAACTTTTTTTGGAGTAGTTTTAGGTTTAAAGAAAAATTCAGCAGAAAGTACATAGTTTGCATACATTAATAGCTTCCTGCCCCCTGCCCCTTCCCTATTATTAACATCTTGCATCTAATATTTGTTACAATTGATGAGGCAATATTGGTACATTATTATTAACTAAAGTGCTCAATAGTTTACATTAGGGTTCACTCTTTGTGTTGTACATTCTATAGGTTTCGACAAATGTATAATTACTTGTATCCACCATTAATTGCAGATCATACAGAATAGTTTCATTGCTTTAAAAATCCCCTGTGCTCCATCTACTCATTCCTTCCTCCCTTCTTCCAAATCTCTAGCCGCCACTAATCTTTTAACCAGCTCTTTTGCCTTTTCTAGAATGCCATATAGTTGGAATCATACAGTATCTAGCCTTTTCAGACTGGCTTCTTTAACTTAGTTGTATGCATTTAAGTTTCCTATATGTCTTTTTGTGGCTTGATAGCACATTTCTTTTTAGCACTGAATAGAACTCTATTGTATAGATGTACCGCAGTTTATCCATTCACCTATTGTGGGGCATCTTGGTTGCTTCCAAGTATCGATGATTATGCATAAAGTTGCTATAAACATTCATGTGCGTTTTTTGTGTGGACGTACATTTTTAACTCATTTGGGTAAATACCAAGGAGTGCAATTGCTGGGTCATTTGATAAGACTATGTTTAGTTTTGTAAGAAACTGCCAAACTGCCAGAGTGCTTATAAATGGCTGTACCATTTTGTTTTCTCTCTAGCAACGAATAAGAGTTTCTGTCCTCCACATCCACAACTAGCATTTGATGTTCTGAGTTTTGGACATTGTTGCTATTCTAATAGGCATGTAGTGTAACTTGTTTTAATTTGCAATTCCCTAATGACGTAAGATATTGGGCATTTTTTCATAGGTATATTTTCTATCTGTATGTCTTCTCTGGTGAGGTGTCTGTTCATATCTTTTGCCCATTTTCTTGATTGCTTGTTTTCTTATTGAGTTTTAGGAATTTTTAGTATATTTTGGATACCAGTCCTTTACCAGATATGTCTTTTACAAATATTTTCTCCTAGTCTGACTTTTCTTTTCATTCTCTCATGTTGACTTTTTAATTCCTCTGATTTATAACTCTGCCTTGCCTTTTCACAGAGGATACTCAGAAAAGCATTAATCTTTTATAGTTCCTCGTGTCAATCATAATAAATGAGTACCTTAATGAAGGAGAGTATAAAGAGGACTATCTAATATTTAGTCAACAAATATTTATATCTACTATATAAACTAACACTAGGATTTAGCATACAACAAGGAAAAAGATACTTTAGGAGCATGCTCTCTGCTGGGAAATACAGACAGCTAAATGGGACATTATATTAATACCCTTTTTTGGTCATATAGATGTTTTAGATTTTTAGTCAAATGATTTTATGATTTTTTAGATTTTTATAATATTAATACTTAGAAAAACCTTTCAAAATCCTAGATTCCCGTGTTTTCCATGTAATATTTTTGGCCGGGCGCGGTAGCTCCCACCTGTAATCCTAGCACTCTGGGAGGCCAAGGCCGGTGGATCGCTCAAGGTTGGGAGTTCGAGACCATGTAATATTTTTGTGGGTGTGAATGTAAATATTATTTTTTTAATAACAGCTTTATTGAGATATGTCACATACCATATAATTTATGCTCTTTAAAATGTACAATTCAGTGGTTTTTAGTATATTCACAGAGTTGTGTTACCATCACTATAGTCTGTTTTAGAACATTTTTATCATCCCAAAAAGAAACCCCATGCACATTAACAGTCACTCCCAAACCCCTACAGCCATAGACAAAAACTAATCTATTGTCTGTCTCTATAGATTAGTCTATTCTGGATATTTCATATACTTGGAATCATATAATATGTCATCTTTTTGTGACTGGCTTCTTTCACACAGCACATTGTTTTCAAGGTTCATTTATGTTATAGCATGTATCAGTACTTAATTTCTTTTTATTGCTGAATAGTATGCCATTCTATGGATATATCATTTTTTGTTTATCCATTCATTGATGGACATTTAAGTTGTTTCCACTTTTTGGCTGTTATGAATACTGCAGCTGTGAACATTCTTATACAAGATTTTATGTGGAAATATGTTTTTATTTATCTCAGGGACATACCTAGGAATGGGTCATGTGAAAACTCCATGTTTAACCTTTTGAGGAACTGCCAGACTGTTTTGCAGAGAAATTGCATCATTTTGCGTTCCCACCAGCAGCATATAAGGGTTCCAGTTTTCCACGTCCTCATCAACACTTACAGATATCATAGTTGATGTAAAATAAAATCTCATTGTGTTATTGATTTGAAAGTACCTGATTGCTAATGATGTTAAGAATCTTTTCATGTGCTAATTGGCCATATGTATATCTTCTTTACAGAAATGTCCATTCAGATCCTTTGCTTGCTTTTTAATTGGATTATTTGTCTTTTTATTGTTAGATATAAGAGTTCTTTATATATTCTAGATGCAAGTTCCTTATTGGATAAATGATTTTCAAATATATTCTCCCATTCCATGGGATATCTTCACTTTCTTTATGATATCCTTTGAAGCACAAAAGGTGTTATTATAATTTTAATGAAGTGCAGTTTAACTATTTTTTCTTTTGTTGCTTGTACTTTTGGTTGTCATATCAAAGAAACCATTGCTTAACTCAAAGTCACAAATTTATATCCATGTTTTTTCTAACAGTTTTATAGTTTTAGTTCTTACATTTAAATATTTCATCCTTTTTGAATTAACTTTTATGTCACCATAATTTTTTTTAACTTTTTATCTTGAAATGATTTTAGACTTACAGATGAGTTGCCAAGATAGTACTTGGCATTCTCATATATGCTTTGCCAAGCTTAATGTCTTACATAACTGTAGGATAATTATCAAAACTAAGAAATTAACATTGATGAAATATTGTTAATTAAACTACAGACTTTATTTATATTTTCTTTTTCTGTTCCTGGATCCATTCCAGAGCACCACAGTGCTTTTAGTTGTCATGTCTCCTTAGTCTCCTTCAGGGAGACAGTTGGTCTTTTCTTGTCTCTCATGACCTTTACACTTCTGATGTGTACTAGTCAGGCATTTTGTAGACTGTGCCTCAATGTGAATTTGTCTGATGATTTCTCATGATTAGACTGAGGTTAAAGATTTGGGGAAGATCGGGTTAAAGATTTGGCTCATGTCTGTATTCACAGCACTTTGGGAAGCTAAGGCAGAAAGTTAGCTTGAGGTCAGGGGTTCAAGACCAGCTGGGGAAATATGGCAAGACCCCGTTTCTATAAAAAAAATTTTTGGTTAAAAAGAGAATTAGGGAATCTGTACCACAGAGGTGAAAAACCATTCTCATCACATCATATCAGGGAGTCAATATGTCTTACTTTTGGTAATGTTAAACTTAATCACTTAGTTAAAGTGGTGTCTGCCATATTACTGTAAAGTTAATATTTATTCTTTCCATAATCTACTTGTCAAAAGCTAGTCAATAAGTCCAGCCCACTCTCAAAGAGAGGAGGATCAAAGAATTTTTGGCTATCTTACCATAATCTTTTATACTTTGAGTCGCTCTGTTAACACCTTTGATCAAATGGAATTCATTTTGACAAAAGGAGCAAGGTATACTTTTTTCCAGATGGCTTTTCTAGCTATCTCTGCACCATTTAATGAGTAACCATCTCTTCCTCCTGATTTGAAATGCCATCTTTATCATATACCAAATCCCTATGTGCATTCTATTTCTGAAGTCTTTATTCTGTTCCTTTTATTATTCTAACCCTCCTTCTATAACAGATTTCTAATTATTATAGCTTCAGATATAAGTTTTTATATCTGCCAGGACTGGTTTTATAGGGGGATTCTCTGTTCTTTTTTTTATGATAGGAAGGATTATCAAGGAGAACAGAGGCAGAGAAGGGAGTCAGAAATTGAAGATGCAGGAAAAAGGCAGGATATCAGATGGAGGAATGTCCCTAAGAAGATGAGAGAGATAAGTCTCATCATCCAGGTAGAAGAATGAACCTTAGTGGAAAGAAAAGATGTCTCTTCTGTGGTAAACTGAAGGAATGAACACGGTATGGGTACAAATACAGATTACACTGGAGGTAGTTTACAAAGAATTGAGAGAGTTCCCATCTAATTACTTCTGTCTTTATGAGGTTTGATGTGAGGGTATCTGCGCTGGGTAAGAGAAAGAGGAGGTGGAATTGAAGGTTTGAGGACAGCAGAGAAGGTTTAATGTACATTTTTGCAGATGAATCTTTGCACACTTCTATTTATTTCTATTTATTTCCATAAAATACTATTTGCTGACTCAAAAACATATACATTTTTAAGGATCTCAAAAGATACTATATGGGTAAATCAACTTACTTAAAAAAGAAGCTTACCATAAAACCCAGTTTGCCCTTATACCCGTCGACCCAACGTAATTGTTAATACTCTCCCCCCATTATTCTCGATAGTGTCCAGTGTGGATGACTAGTCATATGATCGTCTTATTATAGGTTAAGCCTGACATGAGCTAAATTGAATAAATTTGTTTATTAGATAGTTTTAAAATATTTAAGACTTGAAAACATTGCTTGATGAGGAAAAGCTAACTGAATTGTTCATGTAGGACATAATACAGTCTATTTCAGTTTATATCCCTCATCAAATATAATCATTCAGTTTATATGTTTTTTCAGTCTACTCCTAGGGAAAACTAAATGAAAAAAAAGATAATGCTCATATTTTTTGTGCAGCTTATCAGTGCTTTCATGCCTTAAGAATTAAGAAAGATTATCTACCTCTATGTGCTACAAGATGGTCTTCAACTTCTCCTGTACCTCGAATTACTACTCACTATACTATTTATCCCCGGGATAAGGACAAACGATGGGAAGGTCAGTAATTTGTGTAAAACGTTTGAGACTTTTCTATATACTTTGTATCATTTTGTGGAGGAGAATATTATATTATTGATGATAGTTTAAAAGCATTTATTAATATTTTATGGCTTTACAAATATATATTGCTATATTCATGTACTACATACATTTCAGTCAATGACAGGCAACATATATGACAGTGGTCCCATAGAGAGTAATGGAGTTGAAAAATTCCTATCGCCTAGTGACATCTTCCAGAACATCATTTTCAGAATGTCATACTGCTATGCATTACCCACATGTTTGTGGTGATGCTGGTGTAAACAAACATGCTGCACTGACAATTGTATAAAAGTATAGCACATACAATTATATACAGTACATAATACTTGATAATAAACAACTATGTTGCTAGTTTATGTATTTACTATATTATACTTTTTATCATTATTTTAGAGTGTACTCCTTCTATTTATTAAAAAAAAATTAACTGTAAAACAGCTCAGGCAAGTCCTTCAAGAGGTATTCCAGAAGAAGGCATTGTTATAATAGATAACTGCTCCTTGTAGACCTTCCAATGAGACAAGATGTGGAGGTCGAAGACGGTGATTAGTGATGCTCCTGACCTTGTTTAGGCCTGGGCTAATGTGTGTGTTTGTGTCTTAGTTTTTAACAAAAACATTTAAAAAATTTAAATAGAAAAAGTTTATAGGATAAGGATATAAAGAAAGAAAATATTTTTGTGCAGCTATACAATTTGTGTTTTAAGCTAAGTGTTATTACAAAAGATTCAAAAAGCCAAAAAAGTAAAACATTTGTTAAGTAAAAAAGTTACAGTAACCTAAGGCTAATTTATTATTGAAGAAAAAACATTTTTTTCATACATCTGATGTAGCCTAAGTGTACAATGTTTATGAAATCTACAGTACTGTGCAGTAATGTCCTAGGCCTTCACATTCACTCACCACTCAACTTATTCACCCAGAGCAAGCTCTGTTCATGGTGCTGTCCCTATATAGGCGTACCTTTAAAAAAAAAAAAAAAGTTTATACTGTACTTTTACTGTACCTTTCTATGTTCAGACATGTTAGATACACAAATACTTACCATTATGTTACAGCTGCCTAGAGTATTCAGTACAGTAACATGGTGTACAGGCTTGTAGCCTAGAAGCAATAGGCTATACCATATAGCCTAAGTATATGGTAGGCTGTACCATATAGGTTTGTGTAATTACACTCTTATGATGTCCACAAAAGGGCGAAATCACCTAACAATGTATTTCGCAGAATGTATCCTTGTGATTGAATGAAGCATGACTGTGTGTATTTGGATAAGCAGATATTTGCTAAATTTATAATAAGTCTCAAAGCCAAAAGTTGGTTTATGGAAGCTAAAATAAAATACACACTGGAACAGTACCTAAGAGAACATCAAGCTAATACAATACATTGCTGCTTAGTATAATTATTCTGCAAAACGCAGGGGAAATTTCTATAAATAATTCTCTAAAGCAAAGCACAGGGGGAATTTCTATAAATATTTCTCTAAAGCATAGTGGATATTTTTAAACCAGCATGTCATTTACCATGTGATTATTGTGTCATATTAATCGTAGAATTTTTATTTAACTTTTTTTTCCCCAGGAGTGAACATGGAAAGGTTTGCAGAAGAAGCAGATGTAGTAATCGTAGGTGCAGGCCCTGCAGGGCTCTCTGCAGCTGTTCGTCTAAAGCAGTTGGCTGCTAAACATGAAAAGGACATCCGTGTGTGTCTAGTGGAGAAAGCTGCTCAAATAGGAGCTCATACACTCTCAGGGGCTTGCCTTGATCCAAGTGCTTTTAAAGAACTCTTCCCAGACTGGAAGGAAAAGGGGGTATGAAAATTTGTATTTTATGTAAAGTCTAATCTTTATTGTTATCTCTATTTCCAAATTAGTTGAAATAGGAAACCCTTTTCATGTAATTCTAAGGGAATATTTCTATTTTTTTAATTAAAAAAAACAAAATAAAGATTGAAGCATATCAGGTAAAGATATAATTTAAAATATTAACTCATTTTTATATAATGTCTTCTATATGTATTTATGTACTGGATTTATGAGAAGACATTATCTTGAGAAGACCTTTGAATATTTCTACCAAATGAAATACATCAGTTTTTATTTTGAGGGTATTTTTTAACTTGTTCTGCAGGTCTTTGTGTCATTGTTCTTAATATAAAATAAAATATTCTGGGGCAATGCACTATCTAAAGCTGAAGAGGACAATCTGATTTTCTAAAGAGATAAATTAATATTGCCTCCTGTAACCTAGGCAGAAAAGCCACAGATATGTTAAGCAGAGTACCAAGTGCTGGTTTTATTGCCCTCAAATAAAATTTATATTTTAAAATTTGGTCAAAATTTTATACTCAGTTTTTTTTTGCATAAGATGGGTTATGCATATTATCCCTGTCCTACATCCCAGGTTAGAATATTCAATGTCTGAATATACTTTATCAAGTATAAAATTATACTTGTATAAAATTATACAAAAAATTATATAAATATTATCTATTTTCTTTCCATATACAGTAAGTTGAATTCCAAAAATTTTATCTGTGCTCATCTTTCTAAAATACCAAGCTCCATCAAGCTAGAAATACTTTAATTGTGCCTAATTAAAGTTCTCTTTTCAATATTATATCTGAAGTAGATATCATTGAATTATTATTGACATCAGTTGTTTTCAAAATGTTTTCATCTTCAAGCCCTTTATTGCCTTGGCACCTTTATCTATATGTATATAGCTGGAAGGTCCAGTCTGTTACATACATCTTAATTGTCTTTACCCAGAGGAAAAATAAAACTTCTCATACCTTTCAACAAGCAGGAAGTTGATGTTTACGTTTCAAAGATATCTCCAAGGCCCCTGAGAAATTCCTAGGATGCAAAACTGGTGAGAAGCTTATTTAAATTTTTAAAGGATTCCCATGCATCTCAACGAAACAGAGAAAGAATTTATAGTTACAAGTTTTCTAAAGGAAATGCTGAAAGAAAAGTGAGGAGGGAGTTCCCTTTCCTTTTGTCATCAGAATAAATTTAAAAGTTTTTTATTTATATTTACTCTTACAAATATGAACTAAAAACTTTTCTTTTTCTTTAATTCTTTTGTTTCTAGGCTCCACTTAACACTCTTGTAACAGAAGACAGATTTGGAATTTTGACAGAGAAATACAGGATTCCTGTGCCAATTCTTCCAGGTAAGGCCTCTAAATATTAATAGAACTGTAGAATTCCACAGCTGGAAGGAACTACATTTCATCTGGTGAAATCTCCTCCTTTTACAGGTGAGAAAACTGAGGCCCTGATATTTGAAGGACTTATCCAAACATATACAGCTAGCTGGTGGGAAAGCAGGACTAGAACCCAATTCTTTTGTCTTCCAGTCTAGAAGAATTGAGATAGCCTTGTAAGCCAACCAGGAATTTTTAATTTAGTGCTTTAATGTTGTTTTTAATGTAATAAATTAGAACTCTAGACCAAAATTGTAGAAAATTAGTTGAAATTATGACCATCAAGATAACATGTACACTTATGCAGAAATAGACATTGATTAGAATTCTTTAATTTATGTTTTTTAGATGTTTTATCAATAAAAAGATTCATAAATTAAGCATCTATGTGTAGGTCTTCCAATGAATAATCACGGCAATTACATTGTGCGCTTGGGACATTTAGTCAGCTGGATGGGAGAACAAGCAGAAGCGCTTGGTGTTGAAGTATACCCTGGTTATGCGGCTGCTGAGGTTTGTATAGTTTTGTTTTAAGTATTTATAGGAAATCTCTTTTCCTTTTGAAAATAAATGAAGAATTTTACAGAGGTAAAGAAATAAATATTTTTAAAAAGGCTTATGATTTTAGAATTGTGAGATTAAAAGGAACCTTAAAGGATCTAATCCAAAGAGTATGTGAATTCCTTATATTGTACCCCCATCAAGGGATTTTCCAATTTATGATCGAACACCATAAGGAATGAAAAATTGTGGACTGTTGGTAATCTCTTCCTTATATTAGATAGAAATTGCCTAGTATTTTATACTATACAGAACAAATCTTTGCCCTCTTCCAAGGACAACTTTCCAGTTATGCCCTGCTCTCTCTTCTTCCCCATCTTTACTCTGGAGATTTTTGTCCCCAGTATAGGGGTTAAGAGAAAGCTTACTCACTGCCCTCTGAAAGTTTGCTAAAAATGAACTGGCAATGAACAGATTAATAGGAGAAAAGCATACAAATTTATGTAATGTGTGTAAGCACAGGGAAATCACTTGAGAATGAATGCCCGATAACCTAAAGAGGTCCAGATTCTTATATACCCTTCTTCATAGGGGAAGGGGTAATGGGGTGTTTAGCAATCTTGAGGGGTAATACATGATTTTTAGGGAAATGAATGAACTTGGGAGACATAAATTAACTTGTAAATGATTCTTTTTGAAATTTGAATGAGCCTAAGAGACAGACATGATCTTGTGAAAAAGTTTGTCCAGGTGTGGTTGCATTCTTCAGTCTTCACTGCAATTGATAATGAGATTTCAGCGAGGGGATGGAAGACAACTGTGTTTTGTTTGGCAGGCCCAGTCATAAGGTAGATAAGGAAGTATCAGAGAAAAGCCTCATCCTGTGCTCTGGAGGAGACGGTTGAGAGACAAGAGGGAGGGGAAGGTCAGAGGGAGGCTGCTGCTTTAGTTCAGCGTGTCAAAGCGTTATATTTTATGGTGTCATTTTCTGAGCCCCAACAGCAGAAAGATGTGATACCATTTCTTACCCATCATAAGTGTCACGACCAACACTCATATAACAAAAGACAGGTTAACAAGAGAAAAGCATAACAACTTAATAGTTTTACATGACATAGAATCCTTCATGAAGAACCCAAATGTTAGGTCTGGAGCCAAGAGGGAGACACACAAAGCCGCCGTTGTAGCAAAATACTGTTTATTTGAGCATCTGGATGCAGGTGGGTAGAGGCCGAAAAGAATGTCCATGCAAAAAAAGGGAGAGCCTTGGGTTTTATAGAGGGTTTTTCTGGGGGCAGTGAGCAACTGGGCCAGAACAGCTGCTGTAATAAATTCTTTTCCAAACAGCCAGTTCCTGGAACCCCTGTGGGGAGGGATAAGTGTTGTCCTTATCAGGAGGGATAAGGAATTTGAGTCCCCCTCTTGCATTCCATTCCTTTATCTCCCTAGGGGTCTGGCAAAGGCAAAGGTGCCTAATACACCCCTAGGAAGGGGAGAACAGTGGGTTTTATAGGAGGTTTGGGTGGAAGTTTGTGGAGGGTGAATTCTTTAAGTCTAACAGCAAAGACCCAGGGAAAATTGTCTGTTTTTATGCTTAGGCTCCATAAGAACGGATAGCCGTGCAGAAATGTGATTGAAGCAAGGGGTATGATCTAACAGTAATAGACTGAGAGGGGAAACCCAGCAAAGTCTGTCCAGATTCTTCTTGGCCTCTCTGTGTAGCATTTCTTCCTCCCAGGTATGGAGCAGGACACCTCTGGAATAAGAGTCATCAAGGGAAAAGGGAGAAGCAAGAGAGTAACCTTTCAAGGTTTTATGGCTGGCTTTGATGGGGAAGAGTTCTAGTTTCTGTGACCTGCCTCGGGCAAGACGAATTCTGGTTTCTATGACTTGGGGGAGAAAGAGGAGTGGGAGACAGGAGGACATACGGTCAGAAAGATCTTGCTTCTGAAAAAGGTATACAGATCTATTGCTGTGTACGAGGGCAAAATTATAGAGTGATTACTGCACCACACAGTGGGGTAAGATGGTTATATACCCTTCTTCTTAGGGGAAGGGGAGATAGGGAAATGTGGGTGATTTTAGAGGGGTAGTAAATGATTTATAGGGAAATTTAGTGAGCGTGAAGAACATACCATGGCCTGGGACAAAGTCTGTTTGGCCTGTAGAGCTCAGTGGTTTATGACAAAATTCTGTCCAGGTTTGTTACTAGACGTCAGTTTTTTTTTCCTACGGTTTGAGTTCAGTTAATGAAAACTCAGAGAAGGGACCAGAGGTAATTGTTTTCTACTTTGGCAGGTCCATACTTTAGACAGATAAGGGAACTTCAGAGAACAACTTTGCCCTGTGCTAAGGTCAGAGAGATGTTGAGGCCTCTTCCATTCAGCATGTCAGAGCACCGTATTTTGAAGTATTGGTTTCTGAGCCCCAATGCCAGCATGCCAAGGTGCCATACTTCGGGGTATCATGTTCTGAGCCCCAACCCTAGACTAAATATTCTCAGTTCTTTGAGCCATGATGTTATGTAACTTGAGTTCCTTCAATATTCTGGTTGGCTCACTTCTGAGTGCATTCTCTTTTTTAACACTTTGTAAAGTGGTGAATGAATCAACTACTTCAAGCCTAGTGTATAACAGGCTTATTATTATTATCTTCTTCTTTCTAGAAACTTTCATTAGTACCCACAAAGTAATCTTTTTTGGCTACCACATCACACTGTTGATTCTCATTGTATATTATTGGGGAAATTATTAAAAATAAAATCTGCCAACCTAGAAAAATCCTTTCCATAATTTATAAAAAAGAATGAAACCATTTTATTATTGAATGAGCCTTAAACCAAGACTGTGATACATGTCACAGACCAAGACAGAAATCTTACCTTTTAAACAGCCAGGCAGATACAATCCATTACATACATGTTAGTTGTCTTTACCCAAAGGAAAAATAAAACTTACTGTATTTTTTTGACAAGCAGGAAGTTACAACTTGGAGCCAAGCACCTAGCCCAAACTCCCACAGAGACAGGAAGGCAGGAGGACATCTGCCTTGATGTTCACATTTCAAAGTGATGGCTCCAGAGCTCCCAGGAAAGACATTCCTGAAATGCAAAACTGGCAAGAGGTTTATTTAGCTTTTAAAAAGATTCCCATATATCTCAGAAAGACAGGGATTTTTTAAAGACAGGGATTTACAGTTTGCTAAAGGAAATGCTGAAAGGGATAGGGGGAAGTTCTCTTTTGTATTTGGCACTAGGAAAATAAAATTTTTTTTACATTTATTTTTATCTGTAGAGTATATAAGTCAAATAAAACACATAGATCCCTGTATTATACTTGCTGCTATGAATTTCTGGTTTCCCAGCCCATACATTTGCATTTGGTTTGTTGGACCCAAGTGTGTGATTTTGCTTTTCTCCTTGTTGAACATTATTGATTGGAATCAGTGTCAAAATCAAAAGGAGGTGGTTTGTAGAATCCAGGATTTTCACTTTTTGGTTACATACACAAACACTTACAGTCTCTTGTACGTCCCTGGTTTTCCTCAGTTCCTTAATGATGATCATCAATAGATTACTGATCTGTTTGCCAAGATTTTGGGGGGGATACTCTGAGCCAAATTTTAGTTCTAGTCCATAGCTACGTTCCACTGTTGATTTGTTTTCAGAATATCAAGTAAAACCTTTGTGTATATGTTTTCCATATCCTTTGCTGCTAATCCTTGTTTTCCCTCTCCACTCCTGTGCTTTCTTATAATATGTTGTGTGACTTCAGTGTAGATTTTGTACTTTTCTATCCAAAGATTATTTTCTTCCAAAGGAAACAGAAACCAAGGAAGAATTACAGAGTATTGCTGTTTCTTATCCTCAGAATTATATTTGTGGCCTATTTTCCCCCTCCTTGCTCCAGAAATAAAGTTTCTGGAGGGTCTTAGCTCATTTGAGACATAAGCTTTCCTGACAGTTTTTCTTTCCCTACCCACCTTCATGTTCTTCTTTTTTTATAAGCCTTGATTTCAGATTCTTTACAAATGATTTGACATCTGAAGAGAGTTTCTTATTTAATCTTTCTGGTTTCTTTAGTAACCCTCTCTAGCAGCCTCCCCCTTTTCTTTCTCATCAAGATTGTGGCATTGTTTTCATTTCCAGCTATTTTAGTTGTGTTCTTTTCACTCTGGAAGGGAGTACCTAATAGCATGTCTTTTTTTGCCTGAACATTTTAAAGCCTATATTTCTATAATCTAGAGAACATGTTCACTTTCTAAGAAATCTAGATCTGTTTACTGTTTCTTTTCCAGGTTATTATGAATCCTAAAGTGATAATAAATGCTTTTTTTTTTTTTTTTTATCATTTTTAGGTCCTTTTTCATGATGATGGTAGTGTGAAAGGAATTGCCACTAACGATGTAGGGATACAAAAGGATGGTGCACCAAAGGTAAACCTTTTAATAGTTATGTGCTTAACAAAATGACAAATAGAAAGAAACAACTTAAACTCAATAATTTAGGTCTTGCTAGAAACTATATATTAATTATGTGGATGTAAGATTATAATTATTAATATGGAATTTTTCTCTCATTGTTCAAAAATTTAGAAGCAGCTTTGAACTAAACATGATTTAGGTAAATAGTTATAACATGTTTAATTTTTTTTTAAGATAAAAATATGACACACAAATATAAAACAAACACATCTCAAAGATTTTATTGTTTCCACAATTTTTATTACTTCATAATTTTCATTTCTATGGATAAGAATTATTGCATTATTATCAGTAGGTAAATAGTGATAGACTTTAACCTGATTTTAACATCTTTTGGTAGATGTAGAACTTGTTTATCATCCTCTCATTCAAAATATAAGCCTGGATGGTCTTTAGAATTTGTATTTTTGAATCTGTGAAAGAAAAGCCATTAGAATATGGAGCTTTCACTCGGTAAGTTTCCTTGGAAAAGACAAGGAAAAAATACCTTGTTTTCCTATGATAAGAACAAAACACAGATTAGCATCTCAATAAGTTAACTTGTCTATTCCTGTTTGTTTATTATCTAACTTCCCATCTAGATTATAGGCTCCATAAAGATAGCCTGAAGGGTTATTCCAATGCCTGACATAGTGCCAGGTACATATGACCTCAGTAAATATTTGCTGACTGGCAGTTTATCCTTGAATAGAATTAGGAATTCTATTTCTATTTGGATTGGTGGGTTGGTCCCAAGGCAACTGTTGGAAGCTGAGGGAGGGGGCTGTGCAAGTCCCTCTCCACAAAGGCAGATGGCATAACTTTGGTGGGTGCCTGAGTGGGTGACAGGACCTTGAATTGTGGTCCTGTGGATGCACCACAGGACCTTGGCAAGTGCCACTCTTGAATAGAATTAGGAATCTAGTCCAGAGTCTCCTCTGGCAGATCTTCCTGTTTCTCCTACTTGCTGCTTAAAAAGCAAGTGGTAAAGCAAGAAGGAGGCCAAGATGGCAGACTAGAAGCAGCCCGCATATGCTGTTCTTTGGGAGAGGATTGAAAACTGCAAGTAGATGCTCACCTAAAGATAGACTGTCTGGGAGAAAGCATTGTAGATCACCAGAAAACCAACAGGAGTCACTCAGAGTGAAGGAGACAGGGACGGCAAGTTCCCCTCGCCAAGATCAGAAGGTGCCTGGGGGAGACACCTACATGTGGGGAAGGGATAAAGGAGAGAGCCCCAGGACCCCACACTCCTCGCACAGACACTGTGACTCAAGCTGTGGGGGGTCCCCCCACAACCACTGCAAGCCTCCATGCTGATCAGGGAACTGCTTGGAGACTATAGTGAAGTTGCCTCAGAGAACAGGCTCAGCAGGGACCCACTGATCTCCGTTCCAGGGATTGCCGCAGTTGACACCACTCTGAGCTCTTAGGTCTGAAGCTCCCAGTCTACACAGGGATCAGCTTTACTGCAGCTGCCCCGGAATTGCCCCTTGCCAGGCCAGGGAGAGAGCAGGGAGAGCGGAGGCACCAGCATGCCTCTGACTGGGAGGTGAGCACCCCCACACACGAGGGAACTCAAGTGGAACTAAAGGCATCCCACGATAGCAGGCTGGGCAGGACCCAAATGGGGAGGGAGCCCCAGCCATCCAGTGGCCCAGCCCCCGCAGCCCTGCACCCTAACCAGTGGAGCAAGCCCCTCAGCCCAAGCATTGCCACACTGAGGACCATGCCCCCCAAGATCCAGGCATGGAGCAAAGGTCTATACCCCTGCAGACCTGCACACCAACTGGCAGGCCACACCCCTGTGGTAGTGCACACCAGTGGGAAGAGCAAAGCTCCCAGGCCTGGTATGCCCCATGGACCTGAGCTCTGTGTGGCAGGCCACATCCTCCACTCTGTTATGCCAATGGGCAGGCCACATCCTGTAATCCTGTACACCCTGCAGTGGGCTATGCCCCTGGTCCTGTGCGCCAGTAGGTGGGCCACACTTCCCTCCCTGCAAGCCACACAGAGGGCCATTCCCCAACAGACCTGTGGGCCCCTTGGTTCTATGCCCTGGCCAGTAAGCCATGCCCCTGCGGCCCCAAGTGCTGACCAGCAGAACAAACCCCCTGGCCCTGTGTGCTGACTAGCAGGCCATGCGCCACAAAACCATGCAACACCTGTGATCCAACTTTCCACCATGGACTCACTAGCCACAAGCCGCCCACTGCTGTATACCACCATAACACCTAGACTTGGATGGAGCAAACACCTGCAGTCCTGACACCTGTGACCACTGCCTAGATAGCCTCACCAAACAGCCAGTTCCACTACCACTGGGAGACTTAGGCAGAGCAATCTCCCACAATACCCGCCTTAGTGGAGAGGGACTCACCCAGTCCCTTGTCCAAGCTTCCAACAGTGGCCTAGGGACCAACCCACCTCCACACAAACATCCCCAACACTGGCCCAGGTCCCATGACCCACTCAGGCACTGGCCAAGGTCCTTTGGTGCATCCACAGGACCACAGGTCCTGTGACCCACTCAGGCACCTACCAAGGTTATGCCACCTGCCTCTGTGGAGAGGGACTTGCACAGGCTCCTCCTTGAGCTTCCAACAGTAGCCTTGGGACCAACCCTCCAATCCAAATAAATATCCCCCAGTACCAACATGGACTGTGACAACCACAGAGGATCGAGATGACACAGGAAACCAGCTGTGTTACAGGCTCTCAGTGCATCTGCCCCTCTCCCACTGGGTCAGTCCTCCAGAGAAGGACACAAAAGTGTTATCTAGGGACATCTCCTACTCACAAAGTACATGAGTTCCCAGCAAAGGAGAACAGGTGTGTTGCAAACCTATGAACCCTGAGCTGAGAGAAGAGGTTTCAGATGAGAAGAAAGCAGCAAAAACAATTCTGGCAACATGAAAAAACAAGCTAGTTCAACACCCCCAAAGGATCACAATAGGTTCACAGCAATGGACATCAACCAAAAGGAAATTATTGAAATGTCAGAAATGGAATTCAGAATATGGATGGCAAACAAGATGAATAGAAGAGAAAGTTGAAAACCAACACAAAGAAGCCAAAACAATGTTTCAGGACGTGAATGAAAAAAATGAAGCACTCACTAAAGAGACAACATAAGAAAGAATATTGAAAACTTATTCAAGGCACTTTTTGAGCAGAGTTTCTCTGATATCACTAGAGATTCAGATATTCTAATATAAGATGGTTATTGAACACTGCGAAGATTTATAGCAAATAGGACATATCCAGGACACATAGTCATCACCCTGGCCAAAGCCAGAATGAAGGAGAAAATTCTACAAGCATCAAGACAAAAGCAACAACTAACCTACAAAGGAAAATCCATCAGGCTAACAGCAGACTTCTCAGTGGACACCTTATAAGCCAGAAGGGATTGGGGTCCCACTTTTAATCTAAAACAGAACAACTGCCAGCCAAGAATTCTGTAGCCTGCAAAACTAAGTTTCATAAATGATAGAGAAATACAGACTTTTCCAGACAAGAAAAACTAAGGGAATTTGTTCCTACTAGACCTGCCCTACAGGAAATGCTCAAAAGTGCATTATGCACGCAACGGCACGATAGACACCCACCAGTGTAAAAAACCCCGAAAGTTATAGCTCACAGCTCTTATAAAACAGTAGCAAAAGAGTGAAAACAAAACAATATGGTATCATCTAACATGATGAACAGAACAGCATTCACATATCAATATTAACACTCGAATGGTCTGAATGTCCCACTTAAAAGACATAGACTGGCTGAATAAATGAAAAAACACAACCCAAGTACTTGCTGTCTCTAAAAAATACATCTAAACCACAAGGACTCACACAGACGCAAAGGATAGGAAAAAAATATTCCAGGCCAGTGGAAACCAAAAACAAGCAGATGTAGCCATTCTCACATCAGATAAAATAGACCTCACATCAGCAGTGGTTAAAAAAAAAAGACAAAGATGGTCATTATGTAATGGTAAAGGGAGCTATTCAAGAAGAAGACATAACAATCATATATGCACCTAACACAGGAGCTCCCAGTTTCATAAAGGAGATTCTTCTAGATCTTAGCAAAGAAATAACAGTAGCATCTTAATTGCTGGGGACTTCAACACCCCACTGACAGAAATGGACAGATCATACAAGCAAAAAAATGAATAAAAAAACCCTGGACTTAAACAGGACTTTAGAACAAATGGACCTAACAGACATTTAAGAACATTCTACCCAAAAGCTGAGTATGCATTTTTCTCATCAGCACATGAGACATTTTACAAGATTGATCATATCATGGGCCACAAAACAAGTCTCTGCAAATTCAAAAAAAATCAAAATCATACCATGTATCTTTTCAGACCACAGTGGAATAAAACTAGAAATCAATTCTAAGAGAAACACTTAGAGCTACCCAAAGTCATGGAAATTAAATAACCTCCTATTGAATGATCCTTGGATCAATGATGAAATTAAGATAGAAATCAAAAGATTTCTCCAACTAAATGATAAAGGGGACACAAGCTTTCAAAATCTGTGTAACACAGGAAAAGCAGTTCTAAAGGGAAAATTCATAGCCTTAAATGCCTACATCAAAAAGACAGAAAGGTCACAAATTAACAACCTAATGTCACATCTCAAGGAACTAGAAAAAGTAGAGCCAACCAAACCCAAAGCCAGCAGGAGAAAAGAAATAAAGCTCAGAGCAGAACTAAATGAAATGGGGAACAATAATACAAAAGATCAATGAAACAGAAAGTTTATTCTTTGAAAAGATAAATAAAAGTGATAAACCACTAGCTGCATTAACCAGAAATAGAAGAGAAACGACTCAAATAAGCTCAATAACAAATGAAAAAAGAGACAGTACAACTGATAGCACAGAAATACACAATACCATCTGACAGTACTACAAAAACTTCTACACAAACTAGAAAACCTAGAGAAAATGGACAAATTTCTGGGATCACACAACCTCCCATGCTTGAATCAGGAAGAAATAGAAGTCCTGAACAGACCAATAACAAGTAGCAAGATTGAAGCAATAATAAAACGTCTCCCAACAAAAACAAGCCCTGGACCAGATGAATTCACAGCTGAATTCTGCCAGACTTACAAAGAAGAATTGGTACCTATCCTGCTGAGACTATTCCATAACATCAAGAAGGGAATCCTCCCTAACTCATTCTATGAAGCCAGTATCACCCTGATACCAAAGCCGGGAGAGGACACAACAAAAAAAAGAAAACTACAGATCAGTATCCCTTATGAACATAGATGGAAAAATCCTCAACAAAATACTAGCAAACCAAATTCAACAGCACATGAAAAAGATAATTCACCATGATCAAGTGGGTTTCATCCCAGGAATACAAGGATAGTTTAACATATGTAAATCAATAAACATGATTCGTCATATAAACACAAAAACAAAGACCATATGATCATCTCAGTACATGCAGAAAAAGCATTAGATGAAATCCAGCCACTCTTTCATGATAAATACCCTCAAAAAACTAGGAACATACCTCAAAATTATAAAAGCCATATGTGATAAACCCACAGCCAACATCATCCTGAATGGGGCAAGTTGAGCGCATTCCCCCTAAGAACTGGAACAAGACAATGCCCACTGTTACCACTTCTTTTCGACATAGAATCAGAAGTCCTCGCCAGAATTTTCAGGCAATAGAAGGAAATAAATGGCATCCAAATCAGGAAAGAGGAGGTCAAACTATCCCTGTGTGCTGATGATGTGATCTTGTACCTAGAAAACCTTAAAGACTCCACCAAAAGACTCCTGGGATTGATAGATAATTTCAGCAAGGTCTCAGTTTATAAAATCAGTGTACACAAATCAGTAGCATTTCTATATACTAACAAGAGTCAAGCTGAGGGTCAAATAAAGGCATCAATACCATTCACAGTAGCTACAAAGAAAATAAAATACCTAGAAATATACTTAGCCAAGGAGGTGAAAGATCTCTACGAGGAGAACTCCATAATACTGATGAAAGAAATCACAGATAACACAAATAAATGGAAAAACATCCTTTGGTCATGTATTGGTAGAATCAACATCATTAAAATGTCTATATTGCCCAAAGTCATTTTCAGATTCATTGCAATCCCCATCAAAATACCATTGTCATATTTCACAGATCTAGAAAAAACAGTCCTAAGTTTCATTTGGGACTAAAAAAGAGCCCAAATAGCCAAAGCAGTTCTAAACAAAAAGAACAAATTTAGAGGCATCACATTACCTGACTTCAAATTATACCACCTGGCCATAGTAACCAAAACAGCATGGTACTGATATAAAAGTAGAGACATAGACCAATGGAACAGAATAGAGAAACCAGAAATAAAACCATCTACCTACAACCAACTGATCTTCGACAAAGCAGACAACAATATACACCGTGCAAAGGAAGCTCTGTTCAATAAATGGTACTGGGAAGATTGGATAACCACATGAAGAAGAATGAAACAAGACCCCTATCTCTTGCCCTATACAAAAATTAATTCAACATGGATTAAAAATCTTAAATGTAAGAAACAAAACTATAAAAATTCTAGAAGAAAATGTAGGAAAAATTCTTCTAGATGTTGGCCTAGGCAAAGAATTTATGACTAAGACCCCAAAGACAAATACAGCAACAAAAAATAAATAAATAAATGGGACTTAAATTTAAAAAGCTTCTGCACAGCAAAGAAAATAATTAACAGTGAGAATAGAAAACCTAAAGAATGGGAGAAAATATTCGTAAACAATACACCCGCTAAAGTTTGATATCCAGAATCTACAAAGAACTCAAACAAATCAGCAAGAAAAAAACAAACTCCATCAAAAAGTAATCAAGGCATGAACAGAAGTTTTTAAAGGAAGATAGACAAATGGCCAACAAACATATGAAAAAATGCTCAACATCACTAATCATAAGGGAAATGCGAATGAAAACCATAATGAGATACCACTTTACCCCTATCAGAATGGCCATCATTAAAAAGTCAAAAAAAAAAAAGATACTGGCATGGATCCAAAGTGAAAGGAATGCTTATACAGTGTTGGTAGGGCTGCAAATTAGTACCACGGAAAACAGTATGGAAATTCCTGAAGGAAATAAATGTAGATCTACCATTCGATCCAGCAATCCCACTGCTAAGTGTCTACCTATAGAAAGTGAAGTAATTTTATCAAAAAGACACTTGTACTGGAATGTTTATTGTAGCCCAATTCACATTTTCAAAGATGTGGCATCAACCTAAGTGCCTATCAATTCATGAGTGGATAAACTAAATACGATATAGACACACACACACACACGGAGTACTACTCAGCCATAAAAAGGAATGAAATAATGTCGTTTGCAGCAATTTGGATGGAACTGGAGACGATTATTCTAAGTGAAGTATCTCAGGAATGGAAAACCAAACACCGTATCGTTTGCAGCAATTTGGATGGAACTGGAGACGATTATTCTAAGTGAAGTATCTCAGGAATGGAAAACCAAACACCATATGTTCTCCCTAATAAACAGGAGCTAAACAGTGGGTATACAAAGTGATATAAAGGACATGAGAAACCAAGGAAGGAGATGGGTGGAAAGGGGTGTGTAGGATAAAAAACTTACCTGTTGGGTACAGTGATCACTATTCTGATGAAGGGCACACCAAAAGCCCTGACTTAAGCATTATACAACGTATGCATGTGACAAAGACAATTGTACCTCAATATTTTGAAATAATAAGTGTTGTACCTTTAAAAAACAAAAGCAAAGCAAAGCCTATCTCAGCCTCCTTCTCATGGTTTAATTGGCTACATCAGAATCATGTGACACCTCAAGGCTTAACACATCCTACAGTAGGACCTAAGAAACTGTTTTTTAACAAGCCCCTAGGGATTCTGATGCACCAATATTGTGAGGATATACAGTTGTCTCTTGGCATATTCGGGAGATTGGTTCCAGGATCCCCTTGTATACTAAAATTCACACATACTCAAGTCTTAAAGTCAGCCCTGTAGAACCCACGTATTTGAACTTGGTCCTCCATATACATAGTTTCACATCCAATGAATACTATATTTTCAATTTCTGTTTGGATAAAAAAGAAAATAATTAATATAGGCCAGGTGATGTGGTTCATGCTTGTAATGCAACACTTTTGGTGGCTGAGCCAAGAGGATCGCTTGAGGCCAGGAGTTCTAGATCAGCCTGAGCAGCATAGGGAGACCCCCATCTCTACAGAAAATTTTAAAAATTAGGTGGACATAGTGGTGTGGGCCTGTAGTCCTCCTAGCTACTTGGGAGACTGAGCCAGGCAAATTCCTTGAGCCCAAGAGTTTGAGGTTACAGTGAGCTATGGATCACTCCACTGTATTCCAGCCTGCGCAGCAAACTGAGACCCTGTCTCTGACCAAAAAAAAAAAAGAAAGATAATCCTTGTATAAGTGGACCTGCACAGTTCAAACCTGTATTGTTCAAGGTCAGCTGTATATGCAAGGGTGTTTATATTTTATAACATTGTTTATATTCGTACATAAAATGGAAACAGTGAATGGCTGTTATCCATCCATTAGCAGAATAGGTGATTCATCTATCTTTCTCCACCTAGACTACTACATAACTATTAAAGAGAAAGACTTGAACTATACAGTGACTTGAAAAGATTTCCATGGGCATTATGAAAAAAGTAAGATAGAGGAAAGTTTCTATTATATGATTGTGTTTTGATAAAATAAACCAGGACCCCCAAAAGTTTAAGTGTATCTATAAGTATCTCAGTATATATGTATGTATATATTTTGCATAAAATTGTACATACTAGGTTGTTAACCTGAATTACTGTAATTAGAGGAAGAGGACAAGAACAAAATAAAAAAAAAGTTACATTCAGTTATGTATAGGATATGTGTGTGTGTGCAATGTACATATATGCATATATATGACACAAGCATTTCACAAGAAAAGTAGAAGTTACCAATAAACATGTAAAAGATGATCAAACTCTTTAGCAACCGAAGATATTAAGTTAATAATGAAATAACTCTTACCAGTCAGACTAACCTTTGGCAAATCACTTTATAATATTGTGTGAAAACAATTATAAAACAGTATGTAAGTGTAAACCCATTATTTGTATGAATGTATCTGTGTACATACATACATGCTAATAAATAAATAAATATTGGGAAAGATGTATTTCATAAGAGACACTCCTAATGATTTTGTGTTCTTTTATTCAATAACTTTATTGTGAACCTACCTTGTTCCAGATGTAAGTACAAAACACATGCAGCAAGAGAAGAAGAGAAAGACTTTCATTGTAGCTTTCTTTATACTAGAAAAACCATTTCAGTTTTATAGTATATGTTCGACAATAGGGAAAAAGTAAAATTAAAGTTAAAAAAGAAAGTAGCTAAAGAGTATGTTTAGTATGATCCTATTTGTGTTAAAAGAATATAAGTAGGTTCTATATAGCTTTTTATTCATAGAAACTTTTTGGCATAATTTACAAAAAAGCTATTGTTTTTTCTTCAGATGACAGGACTGAAAAATCAGGAACAGTGGCAAAATGGCCTTTTTACCTTGTATTCATTTGTAGAGTTGTTTTTTTGTATAGGCATGTTTTATTTGCTTTTTTAATTCATTTTTTCATTTTTTTCCCCCTTAAGGACAGGGTCTCAATCTGTTGCCCAAGTATGAACACAGTGACACCATCATAGCTCACAGCAACTTCAAACTCCTGGGCTCAAGTGATCCTCCTGTCTCAGCCTCTCACAGTAGCTGGGACTACAGGCATGCGCTACCACACCTGGCTAATTTTTCTATTTTTTTGTAGAGACAGGGTCTCTCTGTGTTGCTCAGGCTGATCTCTAACTCATAGGCTTAAGTGATCCTCCCACCTCGGCCTCCCAAAGTGCTGGGATTATAGGTGTGAGCCACCATGCCCAGGCTGGTTTTTTAAATTCTTACAAAGTTAACCATTCAGTCAAGTACTTTTGAAGTAAAAAAGAAAATAAATATAACAAAGACATAAGATATACATAAAATTTAAATTAGATTCCACTTAAAATAGTACTCCTGTTTTTATATTATATATTTGAACTGTCTCTTCTATACCTGAATTGTAGTTCAGTTTAAACCTGAGCAGAGTGTGAATACATTTTAAAGTGTCAAATGTTGCCATTTAATATGTTTTTGTTTTTTTAGACAACATTTGAGAGAGGACTAGAACTACATGCTAAAGTCACAATTTTTGCAGAGGGTTGCCATGGACATCTAGCCAAGCAATTATATAAGAAGTTTGATTTGAGGGCCAATTGTGAACCTCAAACTTATGGGATTGGACTGAAAGAGGTATCCTGGTTTGTTTTTGCAATTTTAATTTTGAAAGATGGAACTTAAATTCATTTGTATTATCATGTAGTTTATAATATTGATTTGATTTTATAGTTATATTTTTTCATTGTCTTGACATGTTCATTATGACTAAAACTCTTTGGGATATTTTTCAAGGGGCTAGAAAATATTACTGATCAAATCCCATTATTGTTTAAATTATTTTTACATGTTTGAATTGTTTTACCAAGTTGCTTAAAATAAGCCTTGAACTTGAAAATATTTGAACCTTGATTTTTTTTTTCATTGTAATGGCATCTGCCCTGATAGAATTATACCTGTTATCCATATGCTGTTTGTAGGATGACCACATCCTACAAAGAATTGTTTTTTCAAAATTATAACGGAAAGATAATTTTGTTGATGAAATACACACTCAGCCATAGTATTTTGACCTGCAGCGTAAAATTTAATTAAGTTAACCATTGTATATTTTTTCAATTTATTCATTCTCTAGTATATTTTCCCAAATCCTCAGCTTATTAGAGTGTAATATTTTTCATTATAACCCTTTTGTTTAAATTTTTTTTTAAGTTAAATCTCAGAAAGGTTCAAATTCTCTATATAACTAGATTCATTATATTGTGAATAAAGGCTTCTTTTGGTAGATTGCACATAATATTATCTGATTTTTAGATAATATTTCAGATAGAAATTGTTTAAAATTTTAAACTTATAAGTCTGAAAATAGGATGAACAATTTGCTTCAATTTTGGGGAGGGCAAACTATTTTATTGAAGAATAGGAGGGTATATACTATTTTATTGAAGAATACATATGTATTATAAAGTAACAGATCTTAAGTGTATAGCTGAGTGAATTTTTATATGGTGAGCACCCCCATGTAGCTACCACCCAGAGGAAGACAGAATACTACAGTACCTCAGAAGTTTTCCTCTTCTTTTTGGTGATATTTCCTGTAATTGCATGAAAGTCTTACCAATTTGAGGATCTAATTAATGTATTAAAGATTTCATAACTTTTCTGACCCATTTCTTTGCTCCAACTCATGTTGTAGTTTGATATAATTTTCTTTGATGTGAAATAATTTTTTGTGTTTCTCATGTTACAGTTTTTGACTTAAAATTTTCATAAATAAGACATTAAACCTGGCAAGTTGTATGCATTGCGGTGACATAAAAACATTTTAAAATACTACAGGACTTGTTTTTGGTTTTTTTTTAGTTATGGATTATTGATGAAAAGAAGTGGAAACCCGGGAGAGTAGATCACACTGTTGGCTGGCCCCTGGACAGACATACTTATGGAGGCTCTTTCCTTTATCATTTAAATGAAGGTGAACCACTAGTAGCTCTTGGTCTTGTGGTAAGTTATATTCCCATTACAGAAAATTCTACTGTTAGAGTTATAGGATCATCAGTGTTATAAAATGAGGGTTTTGAATCTGGAGAATGTAAAATGTTTTTCATTTAAACCTTACTTTCTAATTTTATCAATATGTAAATTGCTTATGGCTGTTATAGTCATTAGTCTACTAAATATACATAGGTCTAGTAATAGTAGCTACTGTACTCCAGGCACCATGCTAGATGCTTTATTGAGATTTGTAAGTAAATTTCATAACAATCCTATGAAATAGGTATCCTTATTTTTCCTCATTTTACTGATGAGAAGTAAACTAAACAACTTTCCCAGATACATACATTAAATGACAGACAGAAATGCCTGAAGCTGTCTGATTTCAAAGCCCATTTCCACTGTAGCATGCTGTCACTGAAAATGAAATCAGCACTGGGTTTGAACTTATAACTTTTTTAAAGCACAAGCAGTTTCCCCTTTTTTGGCAGTAAATTACGTCTTGAACACTATGAAGAATAGAAAAATAATGTAAGTTTCTGCACCTTGCAACTGGTGGCAACTTTATAGTAGTTTAGTGTTATGGTTAGGCTATTACATGACGCATTGTTAAACTTGTGCATCATTGGTGTTTTTGACCCCCTAGTCAAGTATTCAGCATCACCTTTGGGTAGTTATTCCAGTGACTTAATCTTATCAAAGGAAAAATGTGTGGTTATTAATTTCAGCACTTTGGTAATGCCTTGTAAAACATAACATTCTACATTTCTTGTCTTCTTTTTTTGTAAGTGTGATTTACATCCTTTTTCTTCATTTTTGTCCAGTAGTACTGTAGTATAGCTTATTAGTTTATTTCTAGAGTTGGTATTGATAAATATATAATAAATCCTTACAAATCCTTCTGTAGAAACATAATCTAAAATACTTACCTACAGATATTTTTTAATTTGGACTTTGATCTTCAGAGCACAATGATTTATTAATGTGATCTAAATTTTCAAAATTTTGCTGATTATAAACACATGGTATCCTTTTGTTTACCCTTTCTTTCCAAACAGACTTTATATATTTTTTATTTAAATTTGCATTAGTGCATAATTGGTTCAAATACTTGGAGTACACAAAATTTAACATATTTTCTGATAAACATTGCTCACATTTTACCTTGGTATAATTCTTAATTAAAATGTCTGATTGTGTAACTATATCAAATTTAAATATAAAATTTTAAGGTTGGCCTAGACTATCAAAACCCATACCTGAGTCCATTCAGAGAGTTCCAGAGATGGAAACACCATCCCAGTATTCGGCCAACATTGGAAGGTGGAAAAAGGATTGCATATGGAGCCAGAGCTCTCAATGAAGGTGGCTTTCAGGTAACTCTTCCAACGTTTTTATTCCTGTTCTTAGTATAAATTCAGAATTCAAAAGGTAATATAACAAATTTAGGTAAGGAATAGAAAATTAGGTTGGGTGCAGTGGCTCACACCCCAGTGCTTTGGGAGGCCAAGGAGAGAGGATCACTCCAGCCCAGGAGTTTGAGACCAATCTGGATAACATAACAAAACCCCATCTCTACAAAAAATAATAATAATTTTTAAAAAGTTGGCCAGGTGTGGTGGCTCATGCCTATAGTCCTAGCTACTCAAGAGGATGAGACAGGAGGATTGCTTGAGCCCAGAATTTTGGGGTTACAGTGAGCTATGATTGTGAAACTGTACTCTAGCCTGGGTGACAGAGTGAGACCCTGTGTCTGAAAAAAAAAATGGAACATTATCTCATAGGAAGAAAATCTAAGGAATTTAAGCAAAGTATCTAGTGTTTATAAAAATATGTCACACAGAACTTAAATTATACCATTGATTTAATATATTGATCTCGAGATAAATTCATGGACCTTTTGTTTGTTGGTTGTTTTGGTTTTCAACTAGAAAATAAAAACTGTATGATCTAAGATATTTCCCTTTATTTCTTAACTACCAGGAAACTCAAAAGAAAATTTAATTTTCAGCAAATGTAATTAATTCATCCCAACTACCTAGTAACTTTCTTACCTTTTAGGTGGCTTCTGTTAAGTTTTACCTTAATTGTCCTACTCTAGTATATGTTCAAAATGAATCTTAGCAAATGTAGTTAATGTATTCAGTATGTACTAATTAAACAATGAAATAAGATCTAGATAGCTATGATGAAAGCTGATAGTACCATTGTAGAAATATCATCAGACAGGTAAGATGATCTAAAAATCAGCTGTAAAACTTACGCTAAATGATTTGGAGCAAGTTACTTAATTCTTCTGGCCCTAAGGGATCATCTGTAAAGTAAAGATGATCCTTTGTCTCTTTAGGAATCTAGGACTGTTTTAGAAATTGGATTTTTATGAAAGTAACAAATACATAATAGAAAAATGGTGAGGGAGGGAGAAGCTGACAACCTTAAAAGTAAAGTTCTAAAGACTTTATTACTATAGCAATATTTCATAAAGTCAAGTAAAATCATAATCACTAGAATCTTAAAATAACATTGTCCCTGAGTTCTGTTGTTAGTGGATTACTTCTTGTGAGGTTGTTTTTGTTTCTAGACTAGTAATTCACTTGGTAGAATATATATTGAATTGCATACCTTATAGCCTATTAAACTTGTTTGAGTAATGTCCATAATACATACTATCAATCTAATTCTATTGTTTGTAATTTATAGTATAAAGATTTCAGTATATTGAATAGTACATACAGATTTTTATTTAAAACATCTGCCTTGTGTACTTCAACATCTAAGATAATTTGCAAACTGGAAGGAAAATGAACACACACACACCCTTTTTATTTGAATTTTCTGATTTAATTAGTTGAAGGTTTAGAAACTTATTTCCAGGAAGTTTTTGAAGACCTTAGAGGTAATAACTTGTAACATTCAATTTTGTTTATTTTGAGCTAACAAGTATTATCTGACTTTTCTCTTTCTTTAGTCTATACCAAAACTCATCTTTCCTAGTGGATTTCTAATTACTTGTAATCATAGTTTAATGACTGTCCCAAAATACATTTCGCAGCATGGGTTTTCCTTGGTCCTTTGTTTCCTGACAAGATGCCCATCTGCCTGTAACCTTGCCCACTCTGGGTAGGATCCTTTTAGAACTTAAAAACATGCATTTTCCTTGGACTATAACAGTTTTATTCTTTGGATTGAAGCACCTGTTTTGGAAAAACTTGAACTAACAATCTGTATCCTTTTATTAAACTTTATACTCTTTTGATTCTTGAATCAAACTTACGTGTCAGCAAAGCCACAGCTTTGAGAAAATCATTGTCATTGTCCAAGTTCCTAACCATTATCTGTTTTCAACTAGTAGCATTCCAGAAAGCTCTTTCTCCCCATTGACTGCCCTGTGATCCTGATTTAATGCTTTTTTATCTAGGTGGTTCGAATATTGAGTTTGGTCTGAGAACCAGAGTCTTAAATTCATTCCCCACATATGCTGTCAAAGGACATGGTCCTGATCCTTCTCTCTTACCAGCATTCCTTCTGCCTGGCCTCCTACCCCGAGTTTGCTTCTCACCAACTTTCGCTCCCAGTTAGAACTCCATCACTGATGAGAGCTACAGCCAGACAGTGCTCGGTATGTTTCTTGCAGCTGATGGCAGTACTCCTGTTTGGCCTCCACTCCTGAGTCCCTCTCATCATCAGCCAAACTTTTACCACCCCACCACCTTCTCAACAAAGATCCATGGCTTACTTAGGAAGCCCTTAGAGAAGAAAAAGTACAAAACAACAAAAGAAAAACTCTGCATCGACTCTTTTTCCTTTTCTTTTCAAACTATATAGTGCAATCTTTAGTTCAGTTGCTACGTTTTGGTCTATATAGACTTTTGATGGCTAAACTGAAGCATATTGCCACCCTTTATTACATTTTTTTTTTGTCAGAATGAATGCTGAAGTCCAGACAACTGTCTTAAAATTTGTTTTGGAAATCCAACTTATTCTTAATCAAAATAATATTGTTTGGGATGGTAGCTAGTTGTAGTGATGCTGTGATTAGATATAGGTTTCCAGCCCTGATATCAAACTAAAATAAAAAAGATATATAATGTCTTTTATAAGTAATTTATTATCCAGGATGCATGTAAAAGCAAATCACAATTTTTTAATGCCCTTTTAATTTTCAGAACCACTTAATTTTTTGTGGGGGGTTACAATATGATATTTTGATACCTATAAACAATGTGTAATGATCAAGTCAGGGTAATTAGCATATCCATAACTTCAAACACTTATCAGTTCTTTGTGCTGGTAACATTCAAAATCCTCTCTTCTAGCTATTTGAAAAAATATCATAAATTATTAACTGTAGTCATCCTACAGTGCTACTATAGAACACTGGAACATATTCCTCCTATCTAGCTATAAGTTTGTATGTTAACCACCCTCTCCCTATCCTCCCACCTTTCCCAGCCTCTGGTAACCACTATTCTACTCTCTATTTCTATGAAACCAACTTTTTTTATCTTCTACATGTGAGTAAGCACATGCGGTATATACCTTTCCGTGCCTGACTTATTTCCCTTAACATGATGTCCTCCAGGTTCATCCATTTGCCATACATAACAGAATTTCATTCTTTTCTATGGCTGACTGGTATTCCATTGTTTTTATGTACCATATTTTCTTTATCCATTCATCCGTTGCTAGACACTTAGGTTGATTCCATTATCTTGGTTATTATGAACAGCGCTGCAGTAAACATGGGAGTGCAGATATCTCAACATACCGTTTTTCCTTCCTTCGAATATATACCCACTAGTGCTATTGCTGGATTGTATGATAGTTCTGTTTTTAATTTTTTGAGCAAGCTCCATACTGTTTTCTGTAATGGCTGTACTAATTTACATTCACACCAACAAGAGTTCTCTTTCCTCCCTATCCTAGCCAGTATATTATTTTTTGCCTTTTTGACAATAGCATTCTAACTAGGGTGATTTTATGTTTTTGATTTACATAATAGTTTAGGTAACAGTCATTCAAGTTTAGAGACTGTTTTTAACTATGATATGGATATGCATAAATAAAAACATTCAAAATAAGTTGATGCTTTCATCTTAAATCTATCCCATGTAGGTCAGTCTGGGAGGGAAAAGGAAAAACTCTAACAAAAAAAAAAAAATCAGTAATGGTCCCAATCTTCACTTTTAGGGGAGGAAAAAGAAAACTGCTCTTGCTCTGTTTTTTCCTTTGCTGTATTCATTTTCATATGTTTTTCAACCTTTCCCTATAGCTCTAGAAGACTTATTAAGAGGCTGTGATTTGAAGTATTCAGTTTTGCTTATTTAATTTGAGCTAATAAATGTATTCTGAATCTTTCTTTCCTCAGTCTATCCCAAAACTCACCTTTCCTGGTGGTTTGCTAATTGGTTGTAGCCCTGGTTTCCTGAATGTTCCTAAGATCAAAGGTACCCACACAGCAATGAAAAGTGGGATTTTGGCAGCAGAATCTATTTTTAATCAACTAACTAGTGAAAATCTCCAGTCAAAGACAATAGGTAAGAAATTCCTATTTAAGGTATAGGAAAGAAAATTGCCAGATTATGTCTGCTTCAATTGACATTAAAAGATATATATTGCATCTGTCACTTTATACACAGTATTAAGATGCATGCTATAGAAAATGAACTACATGACCTACTCCTAATAGTTACGGTCAGAGATTTTTACAACAACGTTCTGTTTTATTCACATGAAAAGTAGAAAAGTACCAATGTCCCACCTACCTGGAAACTTTCAAATTTCGTAGTACTGCATTTACATTGCATACATGTAATATACACAAGATACCTCACAAGTACTGAAGTATCTTTAGGCTGAAAATAGAACAGCTTCATAGAAGGCAGAATCGGCCACCTGTTCCTTATCAAGCTTCACGAGCTCAGGCATATGACCCTTCTGCTGTGGTGAAGAGGAACAGCCAGCACTTATTCCTCAACAAATTCTTTTTTTTTTTTTTTTTTGAGACAGAGTCTCACTTTCTTGCCTGGGGCGAGTGCCGTGGCGTCAGCCTAGCTCACAGCAACCTCAAACTCCTGGGCTCAAGCGATCCTACTGCCTCAGCCTCCCAAGTAGCTGGG